>JALDNG010000374.1:165000-188473 GCA_024349245.1 Neodontobutis hainanensis | reverse complement strand
ACGGACAGAACCTAATGGAACACATCTGAGGAGATTCTTACACAGAACCCTGACACCCTGCTCTGTCTGGGCTGGTAGGAGGCTCCAGTAGCCGACAATTATTAGTATTTTTTTAGTACACTTGTGCACCTACTCCGCAATGACCCATTGCCTTTACCCTCATTCACACTTCACGGACACATCCTTGTAACTTTGTTTGTTGGGTCAAATGGAGCTGGGTTGCTAAGTGTAATGAACTGTTTTCAATGTTATTTTTTATATTAATCTGTGAGCTTCAGATTAATTGTGTGGACATTGCAAAAGCTGAGAACCTTGTAAATATTGAAAATTGAGCTCAATGAATGGTTCTTTATTCATTCTGTATGTTGTATGTTATTGTCTGTTGTATATTTGATGGTACGGCATGGTACCATCAAAAAAGCAAAACAGTCTTTGTCTTCCTCTCTCCTTGAGTCGTATCTATTCTTCTGAACTAGCCTTAAATTAAATTAAATGATACAAATGTAGCTTTTGATGTTATCCCTACATGTATAGTATTTTGTACACATTAACTGATATATCCTAATAAGGTAAACCACGTACATGCTACAGAGGTCCTTGTCTTTATTCCAGTGAACAAAAATAACAAATGGAGAAAATAGACTCAATGTATAATTATTGGAATATATTGGTCTGACAATAACTTCTGTGCTAAAATCTTAAGGGAATCTCTTAAATTGGAGATTTGTGTAGAGATGTTGTGTTGTAGTGAAATTACTTACTGCAGCTTTGAGTGAGCTTTCAAAAGGAGTGGATCAATATATTAGAAAAAAGAGGAACAAACTCACCTCCTTCACCTGTCGAAAAACAAATTAAACCAAATTATTTCAATGATTTTCAGTCTGAAATAATAAAAAATGTTTATGTTGAAGATGTGGTGGTTTACTGGTTTAAAACTTACCGAGTTGTTGTGTCGGGTGAATATTCTCCGGGTCGTCTCCATTGATGTTTACGATGATTATCTGAGTGGTGCAGTTGGACAGTCCAGGGTCCAGACAGGTCACTGTAATCACACCAGAACTGTTGGCACAACCTATTGCACCCATGAGCTATAATTACCACATCTTTGCGAGAGATAAGCTCAAACAACACAATTTAACCCAATCACGATCCCATCTGTGTGTAATCTATAGCCGTGGTGCAATCAAACCTGGAGTGACTCCCACTACTTCTCCTTTGTAACCGGTTTCTTCCTTTAGTTCCCTCAGAGCAGCCGCCTCCGCAGTCTCCCCCTCGTCAATCAACCCTGAGACACATGACGGTAGTATTACAGTTAAGTTCAGAATAAACTGATGGTATGTAGTTATTGTTTCAGTGTTGCACATACAGACACTTTTGTTAAGGCATTTCTGTCCACTGTACTAAATTTTTTTTTCTAACTATTTTTTAAATTTAATTTAATTTAATTTTTATTTTATTTTTTACAGACCAGTAGTACAACAAACACTGCACCAATACATTTCCTTACTTGTGAACAAGACCCTAAAATAGTTGAAATCCTCCTCCAGTTCCCCTCTAACCCGGCGAGAGAAATCCACACATCTTACACCGAATACCATGGCCTTGGACTTTGAGAATAATCAGCTTTGTTTATATGGGGATAGTACTGGAAAATGTAAAGATAGAACTTAATATTAAAATCACAATTAAATGCACAAACCTGCAGGAAACTCCAGTGTGTATGAGCCCATAGGAGGACGAAACTGCTTCACCATCACCACGCAGTCTTTGTGCAACGTCCGTTTCAGCAAAGCAACGATACCAACACCTGCAAAACAGCTCTGTTACTATGTTTTACATTTAACACAATTAAATACAATTCAAAATGAAAAGCTCACCGTCTGTCTGTGTGTTGGAGTGCCTCGTGGTCCGTTTTACCGTCTCCCATAATCTGAATAAAAACAGGAAATAAAGATAGTGAAAAGGTGCTGTTACATCACGGTAGAAATAATAAAGATATACCTGGTGTTTCCAGCTGGGTCGACATAAGTGGTCTTCTCTAGCTTCACCCATTTTCCTGCAGCTATAACCTTAACAACAAAATAAGACTGAATGCATTCATAGCAAAAGGAAAACAAACCCCCCCAAAAGACAACGTCAACGTCTCGAGTGAGCGGGAAAGATTTCTTACATTTAAATTGGTATCAATGGTAAGATATTGGTTAGGGTCATATTTAATGTTCCTTAAATTTGGCTCCAATTTAAAAAGTCAAATGCTTCTCTGGCAAAGCCTTCATGTATAAATGAATGGGAACCAATTTGACAATTTTAGGTAAGTTTTGATTGCATTGCTAGGTTTAAATAAAACTAGTTTGAATGTAGATATATTATACTTCTACTTATAAATATTTAAACCTCAATTTGTTTTTTAAACCATGGCTAAAGTAAAGCAGCACTTTTCCAATAACATTAGACCTACCTCATCCTTTACTATATGGGGATCAGCAGTTGCTTTGGATTCCTCTGGGTTACTCATTTTTACAGCAGGCTACCTATGAATTAAGAAAAATAACAGAAATAAGGATCAAGTCGAGCCAACAGATGAAACCGTTTTGTCTGTAAACATTTCTTTCAATAACATTTTCAGGTCATGAGTTGCTCAGATCAATTAGCTTCTACAGCAGCTTGGGACAACGGTCACATTTCATTTACTTCCCCGGCTATAACTCTATTATTAAGTTTAGCATTTCTTTTAATCATTTGATAAGACAGCGAGCGGTTTAACACTATACATTATCGTGCATTTTCTGCAATTTTACTTAGAAAGCATTACTAACTAAACTCACGTGAAAATCCAGCGGTGTGTAAGTTGTTGCCGTAAAGATAAGTAGTAGAAGTAAAGAAGCATCACTCTGTTGCTTATTTTGGATAACAAAAGACCGTTTAACTCAAAAGGTAAAAAAAGTTGAGTACTGTTTATAACATTTATACACAATATTTGATGAATAATATATGGTATAATGCATATCTAGGGTTATGATAGTGAGCCAAGAGAGTCACGATAAAAAGCCGTGTAACGGATCTTCTCAATTGACAATCTTTGTAACGTAACGTCGGATTAGCTCACGCCTACCAGTCCGTCTCAAATATACTTCCGAATTTTCTCTGTTTTAAGGTAGAATACATAACACAAATGCTTTTAAATGTACAAATACAAAACCCAAAATGTTCAAATACGTTTCTTTATTCTATTTTCAAGGTTATAAAAAAAATACAGAAATTATACGAAAATATCAAACGTCGTAGCGGACTATGTTACGGTCGGACAAACTTCCGGTAGAGGAAACTGCAGCATGAAGAAGGAGCAAGTTGTTAACTGTCAGTTTTCGGTTTGGTATCCGATTTTTAAGAAACATACTATTAAAAGGTAAACAGTTTTTAAATAGACATAAAGTCCTAAAAATGTGTATTATTACTGGGCTAAAAGAGAGTTTGGTTAGCTAACTGTACCCAATGTTGGGTTAGCATTACAGCCATATAGAGCTACTCAGGAACAGCTTTATTTTGCAGATTCTTTGGGGAAAATGTCTTAATCTAATTGCTGTATGATATATTTTTCTTGCTTTTTTTTTTCTTTTTCTTTCAGTTTGATTCTGCCCTTGCCTCAGAATGTAATAGAGTATTTACTTGACGATGGTACATTGGTAGTGTCTGGAAGGTGAGCAGAAGAGAAATTCCGTTTGTATTTGCAAGTAATTGATCGTATTTCATGGTGTTATGCAGTTTGTTGTTGCTATTTTGACACTCATTCATTTGTATTGCCTTGTAGTGACCATAACACACAACAGAATAATATTAACAGTGATTCAGATGCAGAAGAAGACGTTCAGGTAAACACAGTACATACAGAATACAATATACAGTGACTTAAACATTGTACTTAACGTTTACATCATGTATTTAATCTTTATCTCTGCTCCTCTCTAGTGGTCAGATGATGAAACAACCACCACTGTCACTGTAAGTACATTTAACCAGTGTCAGAAAATGCACATTATTATTATTATTATTATTATTGAGTGCTTTTCTGAACCTAGTTCCAAAGTGCTTTCCAGAGTAAATAAAACCGATCCATATAAAATGCAGCAACAAAAAGAAATTGCAATTTATATATAAACAATACATTACAATAAAATGTGTCAGTATTAAGTGCTTTAGTAAAGAGAAAGGTTTTCATATGTTTCCTGAAATTCTCAAGACAGTTATCTATCTATTTATAGCTTGTGCCTCTACTCATGTAGGTGAAAATTAGGCAGGAAGACCTTTTCTTTTGGCCTGTTTTACACCACATGAATGTAGGACTATTACCACTTTTGCATTTAGAGTTTGTTTGAAAATCTTTACCAGTTTAAATTTTTTTTCCTTTTGTTTTGATGAACTCTCTTTGCTTATTACAGGCTCCTGAGTTCCCAGAATTCACCTCTAAAGTGTTGGAGGCTTTAAACGCTCTGGGTGGGAGTGTTTTTCCTAAACTTAACTGGAGTGCACCACGGGTAAAAAGCCGCTAGACCAAATCCTATATGTAAGAAACAGTTGCTTTGAATAACATTAACATACATTGTGTCTGTTTTAGGACGCTAACTGGATTGCCCTGAACAGTTCCCTTCAGTGTCACAGCCTCAGTGACATCTTCCTCCTTTTCAAAAGTTCAGACTTCATCACTCACGACCTCACTCAGCCGTAAGCCTCTCTCTCCAAACACACCCCCCCACATTAATTCCAACCTTTTGATGACAGCCAGTAACAAAAATAACCGGGTTAGGCAGAAGGCGCTGATTAGAGTCCTGCTGTAAAACACAACTGACATTTTGTCGAAAGCAGCTGTGATGTAGATTTACGCTCTGCTCTGACGTAGCGACTGATTTACTGCAGCGCACAGCCTCAGTAAACGTGTCATTCAGACATAGTAATGTGAAACGTCTGAGTGGTAGTTTCCATTCGTCACACTGTCTCGCCTTTGTGCAGGTTTCTTCAGTGCAGCGACCAGGACTCCCCAGATCCTGTCATCAGCTACGAGGTCAAGTAAAGCTGTATGATTTCAATTGATGACTGCACCAGTACACTGTGTTCCTAACCTAGTCTGATTCTTTGTGTTGTCCTCAGCTGGTTTTAAGAAAGTGGAGTGAGCTGATTCCTGGAGGGGAGTTTCGCTGCTTTGTCAAAGAAAACAAACTCATTGGTAAAAACACACAAATTTTAGACAATTTAAAGGAGACGCATGGGATATATCATTAGTAAAATGAGAATACACTGAGTAAAAAGAGAATACACTGTGATTGAGTCTGTAACATGTCTGTCCAAGTCATATAAAAAAAATACTACACAGTGAATACATACTGGTATCACAACGGCTTTTATTTAATCAGAAAAAGAAAATAGACTGTTCCCATGTTCAGATGTATTATTTTCAGGATGTTCAAATATGTTTTGGTTGCTCTTGATTTTTCACTGGACATTACTTATTGTTAATTATTTCCATGTTATATTGCCCATAGAGCAGATAAACTCCAGCCCTTGTGCACCCATGTTTCCGTTGTGGGTTCTGACAAATGTGCTTGAAGACAGGACAGAGAAGAAAGTGCATGATATGATAATAAACTCTACATAATTAACCCATTTTTAGTTGTAGAATCCCTGAATAGCCATTGTGCTATTACTTTCTGTTTCCGTTAGTACAGCTGCCCAGGGGGGACAAACTGAGCACTGCTGAAAGAAACCCATAAAGAAACCCAGACTCCTTTTGTTTCTTTTTTAACTCAATTTTGCTGAAGGGTTAGTACATTTATGAACTAAATTGATTTTGTTTCTAAAAAATGAATGTGAATTTGTTTGACCTATTTCCCCTAATAAGCATGTCCCTGCAGGGCTACCATAGTTTACATTTACTGTTTTAGCTGACACTTTTATCCAAAGCGACTTACATTGTTCTAAAGTAATTACCAGTGTTACAGCCTCGGACCACCTTCCTTCCTGCTGCTGTCGCCATCCAAAAAATGCTAACAATTACAGTGTATTTTGTGAAATTGAAACTGCAAATAGTGACAGAAATTTAGACAAAATGTGCCAAACTCACTCATTTACTTTAAATATTCTTCCATCATAAACAACATATTTTCTGTTTAATATATGTGTTTGCAGCTATCTCCCAGAGAGACTACACTCAGTATTACCCTCATATACTGAAGCAGGAGGAGCCCATCACTCAGGCCATTCTGGACTTCTTCAGTCAGAATGTCCAGTACCACTTCTTAGATGAGGACTGTGAGTGACAGAACACTACACTACATCTGTCTCACTTTAATGCAGTGTTAATTTTAAAGCTGCAAAAGGGGGATTGAAACTAGAGAAAATTAGTACCGTAATTGAATGCCCAACAGGTTTTTGTAAATAAAATGTAACTTTACCTCTTCTGAGGTTGCTCATGCAGTGTTTTTCTTTGTTTTTCCAGTTGTCTTTGACGTGTACAGAGACAGCCAGGTGAGCAGGTTTTACTGTGTATTTACAGTTTATTCATTTGTTGTTCCTTTTATTTAGAATATTTTAGGTTTGACTTGACATAACCCATTGCTTTAATAACAAGTCACATTGTTCGCTTTTCCCATCTAAAAACACAAATTGCTTTGCAGACTCAAACAATAGAAGCTCATTATCATCAAAGGTTTGCGGAAAACACTGTATTTGGTCCCGTTAACCGTAAACAAAGGGCAGCCTTTCTTCAATATAATCACTGTTATATGTTGAAAACAGCCTGAAGTAGCATTAAATAAAGGGGCTGCCAGCTTTTTTTAGTTGTAGTTTGTGTTTAAAATTGAAAAGGTTTGAACCGGTTTAATTTATCTTTGTAACAACTAAATCTGCAATAAATTAGGTTCAAATCTATTCAAAACCTGTTCAAATTCATCTAAAACTTTTTCAAATTAACCTAAAATCTGTTTATTTAAAAGAATGATGTTAAGGTTTTGGTGACGTAAGATAAATTGATAAAGATTCAAATGAAGATGAAACCTCACATTCAAAATTTAATGAAAGATACCCAAGTGTCACAATCTTTGGCCCTTGAAAGGATTTGTTGTTAGTATTGCGGCCCTTCACTATTTTGAGGGCTCTGGAGTAATTTAATATGCTAAATACTAATACACTGTTCTTAAAATTATATACCCTAAAACGTAAAAACCTAGTCAAATTAAAAACATAATAATATATAAAGCTTTAAAGTAACTTCTCAAACAAACATCTCAAAAATGTTTGCGGAAAATACAATATAAAGATGCAGTGTGATTGTACCGCACAAAAGAGGCAGTGTATTACTCGAGGTGGGGTGACTTTGTTGAACGGTCTGAATGATCATATGAAAGAATATGAAACAACTTAATTTTAAAAAAAATATATAAGACTGGCATTTTCAAAAGTAGACCAAAGTAAAATAATGAATTATAAATGTAACAAATAGTAGCAAATAAAATAAAATAAATCTGAATAATTATAAATAATTAATGATGCTAATTTAAAATTCTTTTTGATTAACAGTAGTTGTCTTGTGTTTCTTCTGTTTTGTTTTGTGATATTATGAAGTACTTTGATTTGAATATTTAAAGAGGGGTGGGCAGTCTTTGACTTTGGCCTACGCTCTTTTGGCCAATGTGAGCTTTATTTGATATGGAATCGTAATACTTTTTCTCTTTCTTGGCCGAATAAACTAAACTAATATCTACTGAAAAGTATGAAAATTGTTTAAATGCTGTGGTAAATCTGTTGCAGGGGAGAGTATGGCTCATCGACTTTAACCCGTTTGGGGAAGTGACTGACTCGCTGCTGTTCACTTGGGACGAGCTGACGTCAGGGGGAGAGATCACACAGCAGCAGGTGAGCTTTCGTTAACGGTTACCTGCCGCCAGTCCAGTTTATTCAAGTTTATAATATACAAAAACCTTCTGTTGTGGCTGTAGGAGGGCCCTGCGTTTCGATATACCAACAGTGAAGTGACGGTGCAGCCCAGTCCTTGTCTGAGCTACAGGATCCCACGGGACTTTGTGCACCTCTCAACCGGAGAAGACGCATATAAACTCATCGACTTCCTCAAACTGGTACGGTTTTAATGAAGATATAAAATGTATCTATGTTTTTAGGTGAGAATATTACAAATTTGTTGGATTTCAAGGTTAGGTAGGTTAAATTGGAATTATACTTTACAAAGGATAAATAAAACATTCAGCATATATCTCACATTGACCAAAACGCTCTAACTTTACATAGAATGAATGAATGTCAAGTAAGCACCAAGTAAAAACTAGAAACGTGGAGTCTACTGTTTAAGTGTTAAAATCCTTATGATGGAATTTGGGTGGAAGAGCCTACCTAGAGTCTTTCTTACACCTCATATTGTTACTAAACTTAAGGGGCTTCAGCAGCAATGTTGGAGACGGTGTGAACACTCAAATCATGCTCAACCAAATCACTCTCACATTTTCTGGACAGAAATAAAATCATTCTGGGACTGCGTGTTTAAAATAACTGAGGATATAATGGCATATGTTATCACTAAGAATTCATGGATTTTATTGCCAGGACTGTTATCAGGAGATGCCATTGAGAAACCGGACTAATACCTTTTTAAGATATTGATAATCCAAAAGGCAATAAAAAGGAAGTGGCCTCAAAAAGACCAGTGGATAGCGATAATAGAAGACATGTATTCTATGGAAAGATTGACATATCTCTACGACTTAAAAGACAGATCGTCTTAAAGTGGTCCAAAGAGTTAGAACACAAACAAAGCAAAGGATTAAAATAAGCTGTCATTAATAATAGTAACAAGATAATTGTGCAGTACTCCAAGTTTGTCTGTTCATTGCAAAGGAAAAATAAATAAATAAAAGAGTATTTCAAATAAAAAATCATTATGATGGAATGGATTTATAATGCTATTTTGAAGCATGAAAATGGTCAATTGTAACAATTTTGTATTATTTTTAAATTGTTTATCCCCGCAGTTAGTCAGCCTGTACTTTTTTTTATTCTTTATTTATAATTTGTTTTTACAATGGACAATACATAATGGTGACTGCACTGTGACATAAGTTAACATAATAGTGAAAAGACAGACAGGTTGTAAAGAAAAGAATTGTTGTTGTACAAAACCAAGATCACAGACTCCATTTGAAATGTATGCCAAGTCAAATGGTGCATTCATGGGGTTCTCGGGAACTCGGGAAAACTGCTCACGTCAGCTCAGAAACTTGGGAGATTCTGTGTTGACGTTATTTGCATCATCAACAGGGCGGACAAAAGATATTTTCAATATCACTCTTTTACAAACAATTTTAATACCAACTGTTTTGCACATCAATAACACATCTCGTGTTTGAGTTATTATAGGATTATTTAGACAATATACAAAGGCATGTATTTATTTACATTTGTTATTTATCTTTTCAACATGTTATGTTAATGCTTTATGTTTATAATAGGCTTTTTGAACAGCCACTAATAGACTAATAATTGCTACTTTGTCTGAATGAACTCATTTGAAAAGAACGTTAGTACATTTATGTCTTGGCATCTTCCTCGTTGCTATGGTTTAGAATGTTCGACTTTCCCCCGAGCTGAAAACACATAAACACACCAAAGTCGGAAGAACAAATTCGGATGCTCAGAGTTCCTGAGGACCCCTTGAATGCACCACAAGTAAATGTTGGCTTCCATATACTATAGAATTTTGATACTTCTATTTCTCCTCTGAAACTTGCTCTAAAGCTGTTCAACATAAGTTTCTGATGAGCTCTGCCACAATAAGAAACTAACCCAATTCTGTTTTGTTGGTTTTTTTTTATTTATTACAGACATAAGACAATACTATAAGATCAAGCTATAATCTCACAGACAATAAGAATAACCAACTACAAGGACAAGAACATTTGTCTAAAACAACACTGAGGGAAAGAAAGGGTAAACTTCAATGGAAAGTCCATTTGTCCTTTGAGGTGTACAGTTACAGTCAGTTCAATAATCACAGACAGTGCAACAACTCAAGATAAATGAGTACTCTGTGACTTTATACAATGTTCAAAAACAGGTCAACTGGTCTTTTTTTCTTTTTACGTATTTTACGTTTTTCAACATTCTTGCCCAGATCTTGGAGAGCAGTTGCCATAGAGACCAGTTCCAAATAATCACTGTTCCAATTGTCTTTATCAAAATAGTTCTGCCTTTGCACACTCCAGTTAATAAGGATTGTGTATTTTACTGAAAGAAATGCTAGTCCAAGAAACTTCTTCTTTTACATTTTGTCCCAGTAGGGCTATTGTTAACATTCAGGGTTGTACATAGAAAATATTTTAACTGAAATTCAAAAACTTCTGAACCTCTGGGCAATGCCACAGTTGGGGCATAAGGATACCAGTCATGCTGTAAACATGCCAACCCAGCTTAGTATTTTTAGTTTTTTGTATTTTATTCATAATTTATTTTATTTTATTACATTAAAAACAATTTCAAATCCCCATCTCAGCCTTTACCAATGTTCAACAAAACCCCTTAAAATAACTTCAATATATCAAAAGAACAAAGAAAGAAAACAAACCCCAAAAAATTATTCACACATACATTGGAATCTTTAGCTCCCATTTTGAACAACTGAGATGGGCTATAATAACCTTTTAGTAATCCTAAACTCTCTCAGTTAATTTTTTTCACTTTTTTCCAATATTAATCCCACAATATATATAATTTTCTAGTACGTTTATCGCCGTGGTCCATTTCATAATACAGATATTGTTTAGCTTCTTTCCATTGTTTTTTATTTAATATTACATAAAAAAATGTAACATTACAATTAAAATGTGTATTCTCAAATATTCCAACCCAGCTTTGTGAAACTGAAAATCCAGGGTTAACTCTAAAGTTGACCTTGCTTCACCCCCTGATGCAGCTTCATTGTACAAAGTAGACAGTAACATGGTGCTTTTAGTTTGTTTAACGTCTACCTTCTCTTCTCTCTTCAGACAAAAAGCCAGCAGGAGGAGTCAGAGGAGGAGGAGGAGAGTGCTCCACAGTGACTCCACAGCTCCTTCTAATATCTTCTGCATGACTGTCTCAATTTTCTGCACCTCATATCCTCAGTTTATCTAATCGTTATGTCTTAGATTAAATTGGTGGATCATGTTAACGGCTCTCGGAGGATTCATTCCCGCTTTGACGTGTTCACTGACTCCACTTAGAGCTGTTTACTTATGTTAATAACCCTTTTAAAACAGAAAGAGTCTGGTGAAAGATTTGTTACTGTAGATTGTAAAAAAACATTTGTTCTGTAACATGAACACTATGTTAATGAATGTGTTGATTTATTTAATGCAAACCATGTCAGCCTTTATTTTTCTTTGTTGTTCTCTCACTCTTTTTTCCTCAGCAGTTTCAGCTCTAGGCACTCTTCTCACTGTTTAGTTTTCCCATCATGCTCCCAAAAAAAACATTAAACTTGTCGTGTTTTGACTCTGGATGTAAAAGTAGCACATTAGGAATTGATTGTAGCTTTTATGCAACAGTTCTCATTAGGGCCTGGAGCTAAATGAGCTGCGCACGCACCACACGGGGTTTCTGTTCGACTTTATTAGTTCATATTTTTCCCCTTCAGTGGATTGATAGAGCAATTACAGCGAGATGGAAAGAGCCGCTATGTGATGAGAGTTACTGCTCCCATCGGCGACACGAGGCGGATGGAAAACAGTACACAAGCCACAAATCAAGGCACTGCTGCATATTAATTATCCAGAGGGAATTAAATCTGGCTGTGCTCACACCTTTAAGACCTCGAGGAGGTGTCCTGGACTGACCTGTGAGTGTTGTACAAAGTCCTGGCTAAATATTCAAAGCTCATGAGTAAACTTTAGTTTTTATTGGACGGAGAGAGTCAGAAGGTAGCTTTGACTCCTTTATTTTGGATTTTCTTAAGTGTGTGACAACAGATGGCCTTAATTTTGGCCAATAAGGGTCCTGTATGTATGATTAAATAGTGAATAAAATAGCACCAACAAAAAATGTCAAATGCTAAGCTTTTCTAACAAAGACAAATAACTGTCTAATAACTAATATGTTTTCTTCTCGAATCCTTTATGTAGCAGCTGGTTTTGGCAAGATTTGTAAACTTGCAGGCTCTTAAAAATTCATCTTGGATCAGCTGGGAGCACTGGGACTAAGGTTAACAAAATGTATATTGCTAATATTGCTCTTATTGAATGAAATTACCTGCTGATGGACGGTTACTGGCAGCTGGTTCATCCAATCACTGACCAAAAGTCTCTGTCCTTTGCAAACTCTTTCGGTGGAAGCCCTTCCAGATGGTTATGTATAACAGACCATTGTAGAGCTCCACTGAACCCAAGTTTACTTTCCCTTACTACAGTAGCCTTCAGGACAGCCTATGAACTATCGCAGCTGCTCACAGTCTGTATAAAGGAGGTGTGTGAGCTGTAGGTTTATGTATGGCTATAACAATTGAGAGAGAACAATTGGTTTAATTCCTGTCATTAAAAAGTCTTTTTGTATAGGATAAATATAGAGTAACTGAGGAAATATAAAAGCTAGTGTTGTTTTGCACAGCCTCAGTCGTTGCAAAATCTATGAATACAAATTAAAGTGACTGGAGGAAGATTCAATCAAATAGGATACAACAATAAAAACGAAAGTGGATAAGAAGTAATAGTTTTAAATAAAGGCAACTAATAACCCAAGGAAATACCTGGTAAACGACATTTACAAACGTGGATCAACGATGAGGTAACTATAACTACTTCGTCCAAACTGCTGATCCCTCAGTCCAGAGTTTCTGACAGTTTCTATTCCAGCTTTTCTGTTTTTCGGGGCAAAGAGCAGAAACCTATTTCTGATGCCGGAATTATTACAACTGTGAGATAAACTAAGAAGCAACTGGCCACTCTGCTTTCAACAGGAACCAGACTGAAGGACCACTAAGCAGCAGTGACTCAGTGATTTTATTTGTGTCACACATTATTTATGTGACATTTCTAAATTTACATTTCTACAGTGTCTGGTATGAACTCGCTTCGAAAATAGATGTGTGACAGTCTGAACAGTAATGGCCACTGATACTCTCGTCACCTCTCACTGGATTTGTTAACTCCCCAACAATGGACACAATCCTAGAGTCAAAGCATCTAAAGTGTGTAAATATACTGTATTTTAATTGTTTTTCTGTGACGGGCCAGACCAAGAGCGGTTCAAAACCCTTTATGGACGTTTTAAAAACAAGGACCGTTACGTCGCCCGGTATGGCGCAACCGGGGCCCCACCCTGGAGCCAGGCCCGGGGTTGGGGCTCATATGCGAGCGCCTGGTGGCCGGGTCTTCCCCCACGGGGCCCGGCCGGGCTCAGCCCGAAAGAGCGACGTGGGACCGACCTCCCGTGGGCCCACCACCTGCAGGAGGAACCGTAAGGGGCCAGTGCAATGTGGATTGGGTGGCAGTCGAAGGCGGGAGCCTCGACGACCCAATCCCCGGACACAGAATCTAGCTCTAGGGACATGGAATGTCACCTCGCTGGCGGGTAAGGAGCCTGAGCTTGTGCGGGAGGTTGAGAGATACCGACTAGAGATAGTCGGGCTCACCTCCACGCACAGCTTGGGCTCTGGAACCCAAATCCTCGAGAGAGGCTGGACTCTCCACTATTCTGGAGTTGCCTGCGGTGAGAGGCGGCGGGCCGGTGTGGGTTTGCTCATTGCCCCCCGGCTCAGCCGCCATGTGTTGGAGTTCACCCCGGTGAACGAGAGGGTCGCTTCCCTGCGCCTTCGGGTTGGGGATAGGTCTCTCACTGTTGTTTGTGCTTACGGGCCAAATGGTAGTGTAGAGTACCCGGCCTTCTTGGAGTCTCTGGGAGGGGTGCTGGAAAGTGCTCCAACCGGGGACTCCATCGTTCTACTGGGGGACTTCAACGCTCACGTGGGTAGTGACAGTGACACCTGGAGGGGCGTGATTGGGAGGAACGGCCCCCCCAAATCTGACCCCGAGCGGTGTTCTGTTATTGGACTTCTGTGCTAGCAACAGTTTGTCCATAACGAACACCATGTTCAAGCATAAGGGTGTCCATCAGTGCACGTGGCACCAGGACACCCTAGGCCGGAGGTCGATGATCGACTTTGTAGTTGTTTCATCTGACCTCCGACCGTATGTCTTGGACACTCGGGTGAAGAGAGGGGCGGAGCTGTCAACTGATCACCACCTGGTGGTGAGTTGGATCCGATGGCGGGGGAGAAAGCGGGACAGACTTGGCAGACCCAAACGTACTGTGAGGGTCTGTTGGGAACGTTTGGCCGAGTCCCCTGTCAGAGAGATCTTCAACTCCCACCTCCGACAGAGCTTCGACCAGATCCCGAGGAGACTGGAGACATTGAGTCCGAGTGGACCATGTTCTCCACCTCCATTGTCGACGCAGCCACTCGAAGCTGTGGCCGCAAAGTCTCCGGTGCCTGTCGTGGCGGCAATCCCCGAACCCGGTGGTGGACACCGGAAGTAAGGGATGCCGTCAAGCTGAAGAAGGAGACCTATCGAGCCTGGTTGGCTTGTGGGACTCCTGAGGCAGCTGATAGGTACCGGCAGGCCAAGCGGGCTGCAGCACGGGTGGTTGTGGAGGCAAAACTCGGATCTGGGAGGAGTTCGTGAGGCCATGGAAAAGACTATCGGTCGGCCTCGAAGAAATTCTGGCAAACCGTCCAACGCCTCAGGAGGGGGAAGCAGTGCCCTGCCAACACTGTTTACAGTGGAGGTGGAAATCTGCTGACCTCAACTGGGGATATTGTTGGGCGGTGGAAGGAATACTTGAGGATCTCCTCAACCCCACCGACACGTCTTCCAATGAGGAAGCAGAGGCCGAGGGCTCAGAGGTGGACTCGTCCATCACTCAGGCTGAAGTCACTGAGGTAGTTGGGAAGCGCCTCGGTGGCAAGGCACCGGGGGTGGATGAGATACGCCCTGAGTACCTCAAGTCTCTGGATGTTGTGGGGCTGTCTTGGTTGACACGCCTCTGCAACATCGCGTGGCGGTCGGGGACAGTACCTCTGGACTGGCAGACCGGGGTGGTGGTCCCTCTTTTTAAGAAGGGGACCGGAGGGTGTGTTCCAACTACAGAGGATCACACTCCTCAGCCTCCCGGAAAGTCTATGCCAGGGTACTGGAGAGGAGAATGCGGCCGATAGTCGAACCTCAGATCCAGGAGGAACAATGCGGTTTTCGTCCCGGTCGTGGAACACTGGACCAGCTCTATACCCTCTCCAGGGTGCTGGAGGGTTTATGGGAGTTTGCCCAACCAGTCCACATGTGCTTTGTGGATCTGGAGAAGGCATTCGACTGTGTCCTCGTGGTGCCCTGTGGGGTGCTCTGGGAGTATGGGGTCCGGGGCCCTTTGCTAAGGGCTATCCGGTCCCTGTACGACCGAGCAGGAGCTTGGTTCGCATTGCCGGCAGTAAGTCAGACCTGTTCCCGGTGAATGTTGGACTCCGGCAGGGCTGCCCTTTGTCACCGGTCCTGTTCATTATCTTTATGGACAGGATTTCTAGGCGCAGCCAGGGGCCGGAGGGAGTCTGGTTTGGGGACCACAGGATTTCATCTCTGCTTTTTGCAGATGATGTTGTCCTGTTGGCTCCATCAAGCCAGGACCTTCAATGTTCACTGGGGCGGTTTGCAGCCGAGTGTGAAGCGGCTGGGATGAGGATCAGCACCTCCAAGTCTGAGACCATGGTTCTCAGTCGGAAAAGGGTGGCTTGCCCCATCCAGGTTGGTGGAGAGCTCCTGCCTCAAGTGGAGGAGTTTAAGTATCTCGGGTCTTGTTCACGAGTGAGGGAAGGAAGGAGCGTGAGATCGACAGACGGATCGGTGCAGCTTCTGCAGTAATGCGGTCGATGTACCGGTCTGTCGTGGTGAAGAAGGAGCTGAGCTGTAAGGCAAAGCTCTCGATTTACCAGTCAATCTACGTTCCTACTCTCACCTATGGTCATGAGCTTTGGGTCATGACCGAAAGAACAAGATCCCGGATACAGGCGGCGAAATGAGCTTTCTCCGCAGAGTGGCGGGTGCTCCCTTAGAGATAGGGTGAGGAGCTCCGTCACTCGGGAGGAGCTCAAAGTAGAGCCGCTGCTCCTTCACATCGAGAGGAGCCAGCTGAGGTGGCTCGGGCATCTGTTTCGGATGCCTCCCGGACGCCTCCCTAGGGAGGTGTTCCGGGCATGTCCCACCGGGAGGAGACCTCGGGGAAGACCTAGGACACGCTGGAGGGACTATGTCTCTCGGCTGACCTGGGAACGCCTCGGTATCCCCCCGGAAGAGCTGGAGGAAGTGTCTGGGGAGAGGGAAGTCTGGGCTTCTCTGCTTAGACTGCTGCCCCCGCGACCCGGCCCCGGATAAGCGGTAGAAGATGGATGGATGGATGGATAATTGTTTTTCTCTAAATGTCTAATAGTAGGGCTCTAACAACAATCACTACTAGGATTTTGGTCAATTTAAAGGTGGATGGTTTGTTTTTTTAGGGATATTTGGTGAATGTGGGGAATGTGGAGATTGTAATTCTCCATGTCACACTCCTACAGTGGCCCTGCAGGGACATGCTGTTGTCTATGAAACATCAAACCCTGTTTAAATAGGTTTGGTGGTAATTTTACTTTGATATACATAAATGTCCAAAGCAAGAATGTGTGCTCAAAATAAAACATAAGTGTGCTTCTCCTGCAGTGCTCAGTTTGTCTGCAGTTGCAAGAGGAAGTAATTGAATGGCTCTTTCCACTGGGTCCCATTGAGCTTTAAATGGATCCACCATTGAAGAAATAGTTTTGACCACAGCTATGCACGATATTCTGTACCACAACCTACAGAACATGCATATGTGCTATTTTATAACAGTTATTATTAAAGCACTTTAATAATGTCACTTTTAGGATATATATAGCCACAAAAAATTCTAACTCACTTGGGGCTGTCACATAATAAACACAACCCAATAAATATCTCCATTTTCCATTCTTGAAATAGAGGTCTCCATTACAACTTTATTAATCCCTAAGAAAAGATTTAGTTATGATTCTTCAAAAGCAAATGAATTGATTCAGACTTGATCTTCCATAGAATGACTGATTGTACAGTTTTATTTAAGTTGTGGTGTTCTGTCCTGCAGCTCCCAGATCTCAGACGTCTGCTGGTTGCTCTCCGTTGTTCAAAAACCCAATACATTTTGTTCAATATAGCGTCTGTCCTCTTGTTTGTCTGTTGCCCCACTTCTTCAACCAGAGTCTCCAAACTAATACCTATAGTTGAACCAGCCTTTTCTTTCTTGTGTTTTCAATTATAAAATAAGCTATCATCAGGATTTTGAGGCTTTTATTTTAGACAACCACTTTTAGACACCATATTTTAGGATCAAATGTTACATGTTGCATTAAAACTTAAAAAATCCATAGATTTTAAGTAGTTGGAATTTAACCACAACCACATACTGTTTATACAGTTGTGCTAGTAAGTTACCCTGGCAGAATTTGTGATTTTATTTTCAGAGAATATAAAGAAGTTTTCTTTCACTCATATTTAGAGGTTGGGTGAAGCCATTTATTGTCAAACAATTGTTTACTCTCTTTAAATCATAATGACAACAGAAACTACCCAAATAACCCTAACTCAAGGGTACTGACAAACATAATGTGTCTAAAAAAATTCCACAAAAAATTCTGATATTTATAGTGCCTGTGGGAAAAGTTAGTGAACCCTTGAGTTAATAACCTCAAAAAAGCTAATTGGGAGTCAGGTTTTAGCACACCTGTAGTCTTGTTAAGATAATACGTTTGGAGGTGTGGACTACAGATACTCTGACTGATTAAAACCCCTCAAACATTTGGAGTTTGCTCTGCACAAGAAGAACACACTTATGTGAGCAATGCCCCACCAAAAAGCACTTTCAGAGGGGCTACAATCAAAAATTGTTGCTTTACAAAAAGCTGTGACGGGTTACAAAGTTATTTCAAAGACTTAAATAACACAAAGGAAGCCACTGCACACCTTAAGTTTGTAAAAGAACACACTGACACTCCACAGCAGTATTGGCAAAATGTTTAGTGGAACTATGATTAAACTAATTGGAAAAAACACAGCGCTACATCTGGCCTAGAAAGGGCACGGCATATAAACGAATCAACCAGTGATTAATTCTAAGGCTTCACTCGCTTTTTCCACTGCCATTTTGAATGTTGAATGAGTGTTCAATAAAGACATGAGATCAGAATTTTTTTGTGTAATTATTATTAGGCACATTATGTTTGTCAATACCCTTGCCTTAGACAAAGATCACATCACATTTGAAGACAAATTTATTCAGAAAACAATAAAATTCCAAATGGTTTACATACTTTTTCTTGTTTTCTTGACACTGTGTGTGTGTGTGTATATATATATATATATATATATATATATATATGCGAGATATACATTGGCAAAAAATAAGCAGGATTGTGTTTGAATGAATGTGAGAATGAGGAAAAATAGTTTAGTTAACCCTAACTATGCACAGTAGGCTAATATGGCTTTACTTTATTGTACAGTGAAAGCATTCAGACATTGCATCATTGTGTTGAATCAGTTCAACCAAAATTGATATGATCAAATAGTTTGTAAGCATGTAAATATATTTTGAACCTAATGAAATGTTCTCAGAGAAGAGAGTGAGTGAGTGTGTGTGTGTGTGTGTGCGTGTGTATGTGTGTGTGTGTGTGTGTGTGCGTGCGTATGTGTGTGTGCGTGCGTATGTGTGTGTGTGTGGGTGGGTGGGTGGGGGAAGGGCAGGCCAGTGTTATGTTTTAAGGTGCATGAACTGACAAAATGCAAATATATTTTGATGGCCTATATGCAGTATATAAACAATGACACATTTTGTTTTTGATAGCTAAGACATTTCCATTTGAGGTTTTATAGCACAAACGTCCTTTTCGTCCTGGCATCCCCGCCTTTCATCTACCACTCAGATTATTTCTACACCCTGTCCTTGTATTTAAGACGGACACCTACATTGACCTTGACGCCCCCGTTTTAATGCCTCCCTCTACCCCACTCGCTCTCTGTGCTGCTGCTAATCATCTTTATGAGCAGGTCAAATGTGCTGACTCAGACGAACAACAGAGGAGGAGGAGGGAGAGGAGTTTTCCTTCTGTCGCGCTGAGGAAGAGCTGCAGTCGTTTGCAGACAGAATACTCATGAGTCGCTGCTGCAACAACAACAACCCTCTTCTCTCTCCTCTACTCTTTCGACTGTGTCTCTTATAGTGACTGCAAACATCAAAGTCTCCTTCAATGTGTGTGAGGGATTTTGTGAAGGTTAGACATTCACAATGTAATAGTTTGTACATAGGTTACATATTGTATTTCCAATAAAAACATCTACAGTATACTGTATGTATTTGCTCATATATATTGTTATTGTGAAACTGAGCTATATAAATAAAATTGAATTGAATATAAGGAAGTAAGGGAGTGAGGAAGAGGGACAAAACCCCCATTCTTCTTTGGTTGAACTATTATTACTTCACTTTTATTTTTGCAACACTATTGGGGTTGTAATCATTGACAGAAAAAAGCTAGATTGAGTACAATAGAGTAGAGTACAATTGAGTAGAGTAGAGTACAGTAGAGTAGAGTACAGTACAGTTGAAAAGAGTAGAGTACAGTACAATAGAGTAGAGTAGAGTACAGTAGAGTAGAGTACAGTACAGTTGAAAAGAGTAGAGTACAGTACAATAGAGTAGAGTAGAGTACATTAGAGTAGAGTAGAGTACAGTTGAGTAGAGTAGAGTACAGTAGAAAAGAGTACAGTACAGTTGAAAAGAGTAGAGTAGAGTACATTAGAGTAGAGTAGAGTACAGTTGAGTAGAGTAGAGTACAGTAGAAAAGAGTAGAGTACAGTACAATAGAGTAGAGTAGAGTACAATAGAGTAGAGTACAGTAGAGTACAGTTGAGTAGAGTACAGTAGAGTAAAGTATAGTACAGTACAGTAGAGTAGAGTACAATAGAGTACAGTACAGTAGAGTAGAGTAGAGTACAATACAGTACAGTACAGTACAGTGCTGTACAGTACAGTAGAGTAGTGTAGAGTAGTGTAGAGTAGAGTAGAGTACAGTTGAGTAGAGTAGAGTACAGTAGAAAAGAGTAGAGTACAGTACAATAGAGTAGAGTAGAGTACAATAGAGTAGAGTACAGTTGAGTACAGTTGAGTAGAGTACAGTAGAGTAAAGTATAGTACAGTACAGTAGAGTAGAGTACAATAGAGTACAGTACAGTACAGTAGAGTAGAGTAGAGTACAATACAGTACAGTACAGTACAGTACAGTAGTGTAGAGTAGAGTAGAGTAGAGTAGAGTAGAGTAGATACTAATAAAAATACTGAATTAAAGTAACATTATATTTTTGGAGAATGTCAGAAAATTCCAGACAACTGAGTTTGTGCATTAAGTGGTTGAGAGTGTTTCATGTTGGTTGGGTTCGAGTGGCAGGGAGAGCATGTTAAACATGTTACTATCGTTGCTGAAAACTCTGTGTTTGTAAAAAGAAGTGGCAGCAGTGATTGTAAATGAATGTATAAATATAAAATAACATGTGTTTAGAACAGTTGAAAACAGACTGTAGAAGGGTAAAAGGCTTCCACTGAATCTGCTTACAGCCAGGTAATGACTGGTATCAATGGGCTCAGTGAGCTAAGGCCAAGTCATGTAGGCTTTTCAATCTATTGTTAGACTTTTACTAAAGATGAATACATTCTAGAACATGGTGATTATAGTTTTGATTGCACTAATATCTCTAAAGCGACACAGGTCAAGCACAATGACACACACAGTAACTTTAGCACCTTTTTGGTGATTGACAGATGTGACTCAATTCAAAGACTTGAATTTAAAAACTAGAGACTAACAAAGTAATAGTGAACCCTGCTGTACTTCTGAGAGATACTGGAGAAGAAGAGACAGGTAGAGCAGAAGATTTTTATAGAAATGCATATTTGTTCCATTTGGCTTTATTTGTTTCATTTACTTAACACAAATCTTCTGTTTCCAGTCTTTTTTTTAAAGAACATTATTTTGAGTCGAGGGATAAAACAAAAAATAACAAGTTATAAAGACGTAATGTTGATTTTTCTGAAAGTGTTTGTGTGAAAGAGAAAGACTTTGTTTAATCTTTTGTCGAGTTTGTTTGATAAAGCACATTGTTGCAATAACTTCATGTCCCAAATGTGACCCACCAAATATCATCACCAGGCGCCATTGCTTACAGCACCAGTAATATGAAATATGACACACGTGGTGCTCTGCTGGAGAAGCTGCAGACATTGTTCATACATGACACCCACCTGGAAGTTATATGAGGACACCAACAGGATAGCCTACAGGTGAAAATAAAAAAGATTAGGTTGTGTTTATACTTTTTTTTAATGAACATTCCATGAAAAAGTCTGGAGGCCAGTGCTTGTATGAAAAAGGAGAACCATATGTAACGTTTCTCCTAAAAGACTCCACTGCGACAAACAAAAATAGGACTGTTTTTTAAATCACTATATCCTATAAAGTTTTGTGAAAGATTATTTCTATGTGGCGAGATTCTGTACGTGTTCTCGTGAGACAGTGTAACACAGTATAGCACAATGTTCATGAAAGAGTAATGACTCTCTTTAATGTCAGAAAATCCCAATTGTATTTGTTTTACCGTAATTTAACCAGCAGCAATTATCATTTGACGTCTAGGACACAACCAAGAGCAAAACGATACAAGACCAAAATAGACACACCAATAATGCTCTACAAGAAGTACAATTAAAAGGCGTATTTATAAGGTAATATGAAAGTAGCTTTGAGGCTTGTTTCGCAGATGGCTAAGGAAGACAATCCTCAAACAATTTTTGAGGCCAAATTGAATTAGTGGAATCCAATGTGACCATATTTGGATTAAGGTATGGGAGTTAGCTAGTAATGCTAACATCCATCATAAGTGGCAACACTTTGAAAATTGACAGGAAGGGCTTGTTCAAATATATTCAAAATGATTGATGCTATATTAAACAACATGGACCATCTTCTTTATGCTGAAGAGCTTGTGGACATTTGAGATCCACGGACTGTTCAACACAGGAGCTCATTTACTGCTACAGGGCTATGCAACATTTTGACCGTGGACACTAGAGATTTCAAAGAAGAGCTTTTATGTTATTATGAATTTCTTCTCTGTAATTATGTGATTAATGTTGTTTTTATTGAATTGAATTTAACTATAAACCATTAAAAGTCCACAGAGACAGAGATGTGTGTGTTAACAGTACCCTGACCCAGCCTCACTGTGCAGCTGTCAGAGGCCGGACATAATCCAGGTGCTATGTGGCCTTTAAACCCTGGAAACATGCCTCTGAGTCGGGGTCACTGCTGATCCCCCAGCGCCGCTCTGGGGATCCTCACGCTGTGATGGATGTAGAACGCTGCTGTCAACATAGTGCTGCAATGCAAACTTACCGCTACGTCCTAAATGGGGACATATTGTACACACACCTCTGTCTGTCAGGACACCACAGCAGCAGGAACCACAGCAGATCATTTAATAGTTATGAATGACACCATAAGGCCTGCTACAGGGAAACTGAGTTTCCACAGAAGTGATGTAAGAGGTGAGTTAAATGTGTAGAGTATAGTCCTGTGCAGTAGAAAGATCAAGGCAACTGACAGCAATTAACAGCGTTTTTATTATTGCAGGTGGCAGCAGGTCCTGGTCAAGTTTCAGAGGAGTCGCCAGGAGGAAAAGGATGTACAGGGATTGCCCTTCAAAATAAAAGTGACCTGGGAGAAATAGGTTAATTTTGGTTCAGATTGAATCAATATGTAATCATTTAACTTTTTTGTTTATCTAAGACTTATCTTCAGTTAAAATAACACTACCATATCTACATCAATTTCATCTATTGTCAAGTAAATTAATATCTTTTATGTTATGCCAGAATTATATAATTACATATTGCAGACATTACAATAAGTGTCTGGAGAGGGGGATGTCTGGGCATCCATCTTAGACTTAGATCATATAGACTTTTGAAGTGCTTTCTTCCCTCTGTGTACCCCCTCCTTGTAGGGTGAATGGGGTTTGACAGTTTGTGGAGCGATACTGACCAAAGATGTCTAGACTTCACCCTCCCCAGACACTTCCTGTAGCTCTTCCAAAGTATTCCCAGGCCAACTGAAACGCATGGTGAGAGTAAGACGATATATTCACTAGAAAATTGAAAGCTCCTGCTCCTCCTTAACTGTGACCACAACAACCAAAGGTGCAAGTAAATACATGCCCGTGGCTCAACCAAGCTTGTAAAATGTAAACCCATGAGATTATTGTCAAATATACTTGGCCATAATATAGCCTATCTACTGTAAGTC
>JALDNG010000374.1:155000-160000 GCA_024349245.1 Neodontobutis hainanensis | reverse complement strand
GGCCAAATCTGGACCGGCATTTGGACTCAGATATCTTTAAATACACCAACCATACTTTGCCATTTTCTGTATTAGAAACTTTTCAGAACATTAATAATACATCATAAAATACTGTATTAGAAGCAAAAGTAAATTATTGAAAACAGGACCAAACCTGGACTAAAGCAGGTCTAAATGGCAGACTACATCACTGCTACACACAGAAAAGAGTATTCAGTCAGACCAGGACAATTAAAGATCAGAGAATAAGTGGCTTGACATTAGAACCTGGGAAAATCAAACAGTGAAATAGTCTTAGCTTCTGTGGGATATAAATCCATGCAGCCTGTTCAAACTGCACTGTCATCAAACCCCATCAACAAAGTGAGAAAACGGGCTAGAAATACATAGCTCTTTTAAGACAAGGCATACGACAGAGGAAAACAGTCAAGTGACTTCACTGGAAATACAGGAAATACTCGTGGAGGTTGTGGAAGTTCATTTACCTTAACAAAATCAGTAGAAGGAATGAGGGATCCAGATGTTCCTTTTATTGGTATCTGTGCAACCTGTCTACAGAGATTCTTCTACTGAGGTCATCCAAATCATTTTAAAATTATAAAGTCCCTAATACTGCTGCTTTTGGATTGACAGTCTATTGATTCTCCTTTCTATATTATTGATAGTAAGTCCCATTTATGCTTCACCAGTGATGCAGCAACAAGATAAGCGACTTTTAAGTAATTAATGTTGTGTCAAATGTACTAGAGAAAACTGAGAGCAAAAATCACAATGGGGGTTTTAAATTCAGCAAAATAACCATGGTCTGAAAATGGGAAACTGTGGTTTATAAATTAAATTTATGGTGTTGGACAATGACATTATTACATATGATATATAACCTTTCCAAGTCAGATCTGTTTTTTAATAAAACCATTTATTTCAATCTAGTAATTGACCAGAGTGTACAGTCCAAACAGTCCAAATAGAGTCTTAGACCATGAACTCAAAACTCATGGAGGGGTTAGTGGTTGTGGAAAGTTTTCAGTACACAATTGATGTTTGCAAATAAAACAGGTTTATTATTGAATTTCTTTCATCCCGATTTTGCCCAAGATGGAGAAATGAAATGAAGATATAAAATCCTAGATGAGACCATAACCTTTAGGCCCAGTCATAAGACTGGTCTCAGGCACTATAAACAATAATGGCAAAGAGGTGTCTATCATTTTACATCTCTATCTATTCACAGTATAAACAGCTGTTAAGATTTAGCCCAGTCCAGGACAAAACTCTCCAGTCTGGTTAAAACCGCTCTAAGGATTGTTGGAGTGTCAAAAGAAAAAGAAGATTACTCTGCACACATGTTACCAGCACTTTATAAGAAGTCCTTAGACAGAGAGGCTCAGAAGATTGCTAAATGATCCAACTCACGTGTTTAGCTCAAAGTTTGAGAGGCTACCCTCAGGTTGCAGTTTTAGGCTGCCTGCGTCCAGACTGAACCGATACAAGTACTTGTTCATTCTGTCTTCCATTAGGTCTTTGAATGGAACTGCAAGCAGCACTGTATGACTTCAACTCACAGGCACTTAAGACTACTACTACTACTACTTTAAATTTTGGCCATTTTTACTTATATTTATTGGAATCTGGATGTGTTTTTATGTCTCAATATCTTTAAACATGACTTTTTTATTATTACTGTCATGTTGTGTTGGTTGTTGTGTTGTTGTGACTGACAAATGTCTCCAAGTTGGACAATAAAAAGTATACCTTAACTTACTTAGATTGTAAAATGAAAATGTAGTATTTTGGGGGACGACAAGCTTGTTGCCTTTGTATGTATGAACGAGTTCTTGTATCTGACAAACACTGAACTTTCTTTCTATCGAGTCCTTTTCTTCTTCTTCAAAAAAAAAATATATATATATATAGTAATTCTCTCATATGCTTAGCTTTGTACACTGTGCTGGGTTTTAACTGACTAGTTTTTGGTGCACTTGTGCTTTTTGTTACCTTGTGTTGTTGAAATTGCTTCCATTGTTTTCTTCACTTGTAAGTCGCTTTGGATAAAAGCATCTGCTAAATGACTAAATGTAAATGTAAATATGTCAAATGTAAGAGACACATATTTAATTCAGTGTTGGGCTGTATGTTCCTGTCAGTCCACCATTTGTATACGCTACTCTTTTAATAGACTTGTACTTTATACTGTCTCCTGTTGCATCTTATTGTAATTGTTCCAAAACCCAGTGCAGAAACCCTGCTTCCTCTGAGTGCACTGCAGTGTAATCTATGCCCAGTGACATCGGCACACAGTCCACCGCAGCTTTAACGTCTCCCCTCGGTGTGTGGCAGACCGTGGGCCGTCTGCTACATTAGGCTGGGCAGTATTAGTTTAAGGCGGCAGGTGTGTGTTTGTGTGTGTGTGTTTGCTCAGTGTCTGGTTACCCTCCCCTGATGTGAAGGCCGAGCGTGTCCCTGTTGCTCGCTGCTCAATAATTCAATACCAAGAGCGCTGTGCTTCTGTGTGAGTCTCAGGTATGCTGCGGCTCTCAGCGGGGGACGACCCCAAGAACAAGAACAGTCGGCTCATGAAAAGAACAAGAGGCTAACGGCCCAAATGGGAGGCGTGGGGACTGGATTTTTGTCGACCTTTAAAGCCACATTATGTAACTTTGTACTTAAATTAGAGCTGGAAGTGTTTTAATGGTTCCTTGCCCTGGCTTGGCCTCTTCATAAATCATAATATAAAGCAAATTTAAAGTAGAAAAAATGTTGAATAAACATTTTAGTTTTTTGGATTTGATTGAAGGAAATTCCAGAGATTTGTGTGGATAACTTGGAGGATACTGTGTTGTCTTTGGCTTGTGTCTGTCTTTTTTATGTCTCCTGGCACTGTATTTATTGATACACAAAACATTTTTATATCGGTATATGAAATTTTAGAGTAGTATCATATTGTATTTTGGTGTTTAGTGTTTGAGGAAATATGGGCTAAATTAAGTAAATATGATTATTAAGGGTTTCTACAAATGACCGGACTTTGTAGCACTGACACATCTGATGAAGGCCTTGTGTTGACGTATTGGTCTGTGTATATATCAATAACTGTTTTGTTTTTACTTTAGTGATCTGTGAATGCTTCTATCCCGAGAAACTAATGCCACCTGCGAACATTGAGAAGAATGTGTGGTAGTTATCTCTGTTTGATATAACAACACAATACACTGCTGGTTTCTGTCTAATAATATTATTAGTTTTAATATATTGTTTATCACAAAAACAAGACGTGCTTCATTTAAAACTTAATTTCCCTTATTTTTTCTTTTACATCTTGGTTTTGCTTGAGTAAGGATTATCTTTCGTCCAATCAGACTGGAGTGTTTAGCTCCACCTTTTGGAAAGAGAACCACACACTTGGACCAGGACCAAAGTGTCTACATTATTCTCTTTAGGCCCTCTTTATTCATTTAAACTTATCCTTACTGTACTGCTCCAGTGGAAACAAGGCTAAACA
Source organism: Neodontobutis hainanensis (assembly GCA_024349245.1). Classification (NCBI taxonomy): domain Eukaryota; kingdom Metazoa; phylum Chordata; class Actinopteri; order Gobiiformes; family Odontobutidae; genus Neodontobutis; species Neodontobutis hainanensis. The sequence goes on along the minus strand of JALDNG010000374.1, from coordinate 156,501 downwards.
CATGCTGCCTATAATTTTGCACATCATTACAAAGTGGTGTTTTGATGTAGTATGATTATAGTTTATGTTTAAAAGGTCAGGTCTAATAGATCAGGGGCTTGACTTACTGGAAGCTCTTACAGTACTCCAACGAAAGACAAAGTAAAACAGTGACTCTGATGCATTGTGGGAACATGACTGTGCCATCCAGGGCACGCTGCCCTTAATTGATGCTCTACTTCGCTGCTGCTGGCACGGTTTTCTGCTCTGTTTCTGGGACTGAACAGACCCCCTTATGTCTCTCGGTGTGTTCAACAAGATGTCTCGTTTCCTGCCGAGCAGAGCCCAGCGTGGACGTGTGTGGATGTGGAGTCCATTTAGAAGTGTTTGTTCTTTTATCCCGGATATAAATATCAACCTATTCATAGACAAAAGGAGATTGTTTCTTGTGATCAAAGAAGTGAGTCTGTGTGAAACTGGTCCGAGTCTTTGCCGTTGGGTGTTTGTGTCACTTTTATCACTGTTTGGTTTTGCTTTATAGTAGCAGCTCATGAATATTGTTCTAAATGCAGCTCAGTAAATGTGTTAAGGCTTTATTCTTTATCTGAAGCACCATGAGTTTACCACAGGGTTATTGCTTGTCTTCTTGGCGTCACAGCAAAAATCTACATACAGTAGTTTACAGAGAAAAAAAGATAGCTTCCTGTTTCTTATAATTTCTCTTTTATGTTATTCCCTTTAAGTGGCTTTAGTAAAATGAAAGACAGTATGGATTTCTGAGCCCGTTATCGCCCGGCAATAGCTGGGGTGTTGCTGCGAGGCTAATCTAATCACGGCCTCCGCTGTTGTAAAAAGGCTAAAATCAGATCCTAAACAGACATATAATGTGAATAATAATAAAGTGAAGGGTTTGTGCAGGAAAAACAGGAAAAGGGAAGTTTATTTGGACTCTGGTCTTGTAAGGTAGGTACCCAGTCGTCTTACCTTTGGTATTTTGTGTGTGTTGCTCTGGGCATTCATTCATGTGATGTAGTGAGTAATGAGGTTAAGTGAGGATTTTACAGATGATAAGTAGCATTAAGGCGTGTTCACACCGGGACGAATTTTGCGCCCGATATTCGCCGACATTTAACGCCTCGTGACTAAACAATGGGCGCCAATGTGAGTGTTCACACCGACGCGAAAAATGCCACACGTAAAAGCGTCAGTTTTTAAAAAAACGCCTTGGGTTAGTTTTTTTGGTTTGACGCGCCGCGTCAAAAACTATACGACCAATGAGATTAGCGCTTTTGCTCACGTGTCTGGAACTTCTGAAGTTACAGTAAAACACAACTTGGTGGCGCTCAAACACAAAACGGTCTTGCCGAGCACACATACTTAACGGCGAAGAAGATATACGCCAAGTAGCGTCTACACTGCCGGGAAGAAATAAGACGAAGAGGATGCAAGGCAAGATGAATGTAGAGCTGCTGCTCTCGTTGGTGTCGGAACACAAAGAACTTATGACAAATGCGACATCGCT
>JALDNG010000374.1:132500-150000 GCA_024349245.1 Neodontobutis hainanensis | reverse complement strand
TAATATCCGACTTCCAAAACCAAATTAGACTACACAGTTTTTATTACCCATGTGTAAACAGCTCATAAGACCAAACAAACCATTAGCTCCCAATTTAAAATTATTTCCCAAACAAGCAGTACAAATAACTTTGAAAATGATTGGAAACAAACATTTGACAGTAATTTGGTTTGTATTATAAGCCTTTAACATTTAGGCTTCTTACAGCCTGCGGTGGTGTAAAACATCGGACAAAACTTGAAGCTCCTCCTACAATTTTTGACAATTTTAAGTTAATGGAGCCGGAAGTTACTTTGTATAAGTTGTATTGGAACGTGCAAATCTTATGACCACAGCGTTGTTTTCTAATAATGCTAATCAACAGAAAATTACCTCATACTGTAAGTTTTTACATTTTACTGGAACAGATTGTATTTGCTATGATTAACCACAGCCACTAACTACAGTCATGGTAGTTACAGTGAGGCCGGAAGTGAACTAAAAATGATAGAGGGGGAAACATGCTTTTACTAAAGTCTTCAGATAAGACAAAGAGGGTCATCATCTTTAAAGCAACCATCAGCAAGCCATCAGAGGGAATAGATCCCTGTCTATGCAACCAATGGATATATTACTGTCAGGCGTCCGTCATGTTTGTTTATCAGTAGAGAGGTTTAAGACGGCAAGTTTGGAAGAAATATGTCTTCTGAAACAGTAGGTGATTTTAGTGTATCTTGTACAAATATGACTTTACTCTGGTCCAGTGTATTGGCCTATTTTCTTTGTTATATGCGTTGTGTGGTGGAACAGCCTTGGGGCCACAATGACATTTTTACTGCAGTACCAGTAGTGTCCACTACTGGAATAAGTCAAATAGCTGAGGTTCTCATCCTGTCATCCCGTCTTTTTATCCTGTCTATGTTTTTTCTACTACAATAGTTCTTCTTTTGAGTTGGCATCTTTTTTTAAATTTCATGAGAGATGCCATGTTTAACAAAACAAAATGATTTTATGTCTCAAATTTGGGTCACCTGTAAATTCTGTATCTCTGAGCCTCTGGAGTTTTCTTTGAGTTTCCTATTAATCTCAACTCATGTTTTTTTTCTTAGCACAGTGTTGTTTCTTGAAAATTGAATCTTAAAAAACATGTTAAAGTAAATAGTGTGGTGCTGCTGCAAGCTCCCAAACTAAGTTTAAGTTATACAAACCATTGTGGGTCGTCTTGTAGCCCTCTATTGAGTCGAAAGATATCAGTATGCAGCAGAAGAAAGAGGGTGTACTTGTGTGAAGATGTGCCAGGTCAGTAGTTTATTTCTATTCGAAAGAAGCAGAAAAAACTCTGATGACTGCAATACCTGCAGACAGATTGTGTACAGAGGCAGCATCGAACCGAAAGAGAAAAAAAACAGAAACACAAAGTCACAAAGCAGCTTAGCATATTTCCCTTGAGGCTCGGCTGCTTCTAACAGAGCCACAGCAAACTGTAACAAAATATTGAAGAAGGAGGAGGAGGAAGAGGAAGGGGGGCAGATAACGGGATTGGGAATTGGAAATGATAATGAAAGCCACGGATGGAGGGGGAGAAGAAGAACATAAAGCCTGAGGAAACAGCCTCAGGGTCTATAAGGCTGTCGACTGAGGAGAAATATGTGACAGGGGACGGTTCAATCAGGTTTTCATCTATGTGGCAGGCTGTTAGTGTTTTGTGGAGCACTTAGTCTAAGTGTGACCTTGAATTGAAATGAAGACAAACCGAGGCGCTGTGAGGATACAATAGAGGTAAATGGCAAGAGCTAAAAAAAATAAAAAATTAATTTAGAGACAATATTCTTTGAAACAATTTCACCAGTTTCCCTTTTCTCTTATTACTTTACACAGAAATTGGTGGTTTTGTTACATCTCTGTATTTTGGTAAAGAAACTAAGGGCTAGTCCTATATTTTATAAAAGAGGGTTTATCAGATACTTGTCCCAGGAAACTTATTGCCTACAGTAGGTAATTGTCAGCATACTCCCAACATTGTATCTCCCAAAGAAAAACAAAACTTTGTACATTGATCTTTTAATTTAAATGTTAAGACCAATACCTGAAGTAGATGTTGTTCTTACTTACAGCCATCTTTCTTCCGTCTCGCCTTACATCCTAAAAGGTGCAGTATGAAGGAAGGGAAGGGGGCAGAGAGAGATTAAAAGGACGCTGGTGAGGAAAACGTTACGAAGAGTTAGCTCCTTTGTTCACACAATAACAGTTCAGTAGGGGGTGGGGTTTTCTTTTTGCTACTTCATAAGAAAAGAATTGAAAACACCTCCTTGGTAGATTAAAAAGTTTGTGTTATGAGTGAGAATGCCGTTTTCTGTAACATCATCATCTGTAACACTTTAAAGATAGATTCCAACGAGCTTAATCCTACCTTACCATAACCGTTTATCTAAAATCGTTTTTTTTTTGCAGTGCTCTGTTTCTCTGATTGGTTGTTTTTCAAATTGCGTTGGTCCAGAGGCAGTCTATTCTGTGTATGTTAGTAGTGTCCCTGGATTCTGAGGTTGTAGGACCATCTGAATGCAGTTGTTGGAAATCAAACTTGAAATCCAGGGACTAAGCTAATTCTTTGTACAGAATAGAAAAGAATTAGGATGGCTAGCCAGGTTAGGTTTTTCAGGAGTTTGTTGTTTACATGTCACAAAGGAAGCTAATGTGTTTTTTACACAGTTCCTGGAAGTACAATTAAAGTGAACAGTGGATAGCGTTTTTGAAATGTTGCATTAATGAGACTCAAGATGGACTGAGACAGGATACTGATGATAGAAAATCCCCAGGAATGGGGTATGGTGTGACACAATGCTACTTATTGACAACTTATTAGTTGCAAAAACAATGTGTATGTCAATATAAAAGCAGATAATAGTCCTTTAGATCATCTGGTCCTATTTGGTCAGAAGCCAAATTGGTAACAAATCTTTCTTTCCAAATTGATTCAGACCTAATAACTAAACTCAAAGCCTGGTAAATTGAGTGGAAACTTGAAGCAGTGACATTTAGGAGTCATTTGTTGCAGCACAGTTATTAAATTTATCCTGGTTTTCCCAAGTGCGTCATCCCCAGGCGCAGTCAATAGGATCTACAAACTACAAGGCCACTTCTCCACAAATCTAGTCAAGAAAATGACCCTGAATCTACATAGTCTCCTCTAAGTTTTATTTTTTAAGTGGATGCCTTTGATAATAACGTGTTTTGCTTTCCATCTGATTTCAAAGATAAATGATGGTGTATTGACACAGCAGCACATAGGCTCTAGATCGACGAGGTAACACTGAGCTGTTGCCCGTCAGACTGTGAGTGATTGCTGCCGTTAATAGAAGCACTGAGTCGACTGTAGGCAAACACACACTCGATCTTCTGGACAGGTAATTCAGGGCAGACTGAGAGGCCACATAAAGTATATGCACTCACAAAGAACTATACTGTAACAGGGCAGAAAATGTGGGGCTGGAAACAGCTGCAAAAGTCATAAAATCAGAAATGTTTTTTACTGTAATTTACAGTAGAGATAAAGTTACTACGACAGAGGGTTGTAGTAACTTAGAAAAATGACATTTCTAAAACAGACTTTTCTTTTTAGTTGTATTTTTTTCTTTATTTGTCACTGCATTCAATCTTACACACATCACACACATACATCACACACACATCACACTCACACTCACACATCACACTCACACACACACACACACACACACATACATCACACACATCACACACACATCACACTCACACACACACATCACACACACATACATCACACACACATCACACTCACACACACACATCACACTCACACACACACACACACACACACACATACATCACACACATACATCACACACACATCACACTCACACTCACACACACATCACACTCACACACACACATCACACTCACACACACACACACACACATCACACACTCATCACACACACACACACATACATCACACACCTCACACACTCACACACACATCACACACACATACATCACACACACATCACACTCACACACCTCACACACACACACACACATATCACACACACACACACATCACACGGACACACACACACACATACATCACACACACACACACACACACACACACACACACACACATACATCACACGCACACACACACACACATATCACACACACCTCACACACACGCACACACATATCACACACACATACATCACACACACACACACACACACACACACATACATCACACGCACACACACACACACATATCACACACACACCTCACACACACGCACACACATACATCACACGCACACACGCACACACATATCACACACACACATATAACACACACATACATCACACACACAAACACGCACACACATATCACACACACACATATCACACACACACCTCACACACACACACATACATCACACACACACACACACACACATACATCACACACACACACACACACACACATACATCACACACACACATCACACACACACACGCACACACATATCACACACACACCTCACACACACGCACACACATATCACACACACACACATATCACACACACATACATCACACACACATATCACACACACACACCTCACACACACACACACACATATCACACACACACACACACACATACATCACACACACACACACGCGCACACACACACACACATATCACACACACATACATCACACACACATATCACACACACACACCTCACACACACGCACACACATATCACACACACACACACATACATCACACACACACGCACACACATATCACACACACACACATACATCACACACACACGCACACACATATGACACACACACACGCACACACATACATCACACACACACGGACAAACACACATATACACACACACACACACATACATCACACACACACACACACACACACATCACACACACACACGCACACACATATCACACACACACCTCACACACACGCACACACATATCACACACACATATCACACACACACACACGTTCACGCACAAACACACGTGCACACACACACACATAATAATAATCTTTATTTTTATATAGCGCTTTTCCACCCACTGTAGTATGAACTCAAAGTGCTTTACATACATTAAACTATCAACCAGTGCTACAGAACTTCACTGGAGGCAATGTAGGTTAAGTCTTGCCCAAGGACACAATGAGTATGTGGGGGAGAGCGGGATGTTATGATGTTTTGGGATGTTTCGAGCGGGGATCGAATTGCCCATCCGCCGGTCAAAGGACGGCCGCTCTACCACTGAGCTATACTGCCACCCACAGACACGTGCACACACACAAACACGTGCACACACACACCTGCACACACACACACACACACACACGCGTTCACACACACGCGTGCACACACATACGTTCACACAAACGTGCACACACACTTGCACACACACACAAACACGTGCACACACACACACACACACACACACACCTGCACACACACACACACACACGCGTTCACACACACACGTGCACACACATACGTTCACACAAACGTGCACACACACTTGCACACACACACAAACACGTGCACACACACACAAACACGTGCACACACACACACACAAACACGTGCACACACACACACACACACACACACCTGCACACACACACACACGCGTTCACACACACACGTGCACACACATACGTTCACACAAACGTGCACACACACTTGCACACACACACAAACACGTGCACACACACACAAACACGTGCACACACACACACACAAACACGTTCACACACACACACACACACACAAACACGTTCACACACACACGCACAAGTTGCAAAGTGTAAAAAGTTACAGAGTGTATCCTTGGCTAAGTCTTCCTTGCTGGATTAGATGGCCTTTAAATTGACAAAAAACAACAACTTTTTTCTTATGGTTTCTACACTGTCACTGTTAAATGTGTCCCTCATGTAAAATACTTTAATCACACTTTAATCACAATCAGATACTGTGAACTGAAACGACCACACAGCTGTGGTGTATTGTAAAGAATTGTCACAGTTTTCTTGAGAATTTCGTTCTTTGATTAACATTGTTAGTGTGAGTGGCGTGGGAGGTTCTTTGATGCAAGTTTAGACAAATTCCGGCTCCACAGACATCCTGATAAAGAGACAGTTCAAAACCATTCAACAGAAACAAAGAAGCTGTCTGTTTTGGCGTCAAAAAAACAAGTTCAGTTTTCTGAAAACAGTATGGTCATGTTTGAACTCCCTAATTTATCTTATCTGAAACTGACTTCAGGACATTTAGGCTACCTTTCAGATCTTCCATTTCAGTCTGTCCTATCTTTATTGGTACATGTGGCCAGCTCAACTTGTGCTTCATAATGAATACTACAAAAAAAAAAAATCACCTTTTCCAACCATTTACTTCTACTGCATTTTTGTCTTTCCCCAAGTCACCAGCCTACTTTGTGATTAATTATTCAGCCCTTTAAAAATCTACTTCATTGCTACAGGAGGTTGCTCATGGCTATGTGCAGGTTGTTAGACATATGAGGGCCAAAACTCACTCTGCAGGGACTTTGAATGTATTGCACTCATTTAGTCATGTTTCCATGACTGAATAAAATTTGTTAAATATAATTATAGACAAGAAAGCATTAGAAAATACCAGCCAAAAACTATTTATGAATTGCATTAAGTCGGCCTACATTAGATTTGTCTAGATTATATTTCCGTGTCTGAAGTGTTCACACATTAATGCTGTATCTTGAGGAAGCGTCACTCTGGACCCAAGGTTAGTGCCAAGTATGAGCACTTTTATATCGGGTGACGTCAGGACTTTACCTTTCTGTCTGAGACACGCGTCGGACTCATGTTGTACATAAACAGGTGTGCTGCTCAGCCTTCTGCTGCTGTTTACTCCCCTTTATGTCAGTGTGCTTAGCTCATGCTGCCCGTGACGATAGCAATGATTAAATGAATGTGTAAACTACCGAGATACAGCTTAATGAATAACAGTCTGCGGTAATACTGTCCTGTTAACACCTGTTTTCAGCTGAGGGAGCATGTTGTGGTTGAATGCATGCGAAGTCCTGTATGAATCAGAAACATGTATGAGCGTGTTTAAGTGTCAAAAAGGAAGGTGACAAATCCACTTAAATATTTGCTTTAGGTGTGTTATATGTAACCTAATTTAATAGAGCAGCAAAAACAGTAAACAGAGTACAAAATGCTATTTCAAGGACAGTTTGTAAAGGTGTGTGTTTTTTTTTTGTTGACAGGATTATTTAAGATTTGTGGTACACACTTTATATTATGTATATTATAGTCTAATATCAAAAAACATATCAGAAAAGGTGTTGGATTTTGGGGCTAAAACATGTATTGGCCTGCTGTATATAGAATTGTACAATTAACACAATTTTGACCAAATGGGCTGTTTTTAGGAGGGGCCGGAGGGGCACCATAAAGGTTATTGTTTCACTCTCTTGGGCCCTGGGCAGTCTTTTGTGTGTATTTTATTTTTATACTTTTATATAACTTTTTTTTTTTTTTGCAAAGATTTGGCTGTGTTGTCGCAAATGACATACAATTTGGTCTAGTTCTGTATATTTATTTAATTTATCATTAATCCTTTTAAACTAAATAGTGCTGATGACATCTTTTTAAAACACTAACATTAATTTATTTTTTCTTTATTTTTGAATTTCCTGGTTTAAAACAAAATTAAAAGAAACATGGAAAAATCATGTTTCTTTTTCCTTTTGTGTCCTAACGACCCAGGAGTAGGATTTTATTTTTGCTTTGCATAATTGATCAGAATGTTTAATAACGGCTACAATGGGCAGGTTGTGGCTCTGAGGTTGTGCTCAATGTGTGGCTTTTTACACAAAATAGATGGATACAGTTGTGTTCAGGCGTAAAGGCGGTCACAAAGGTTGCCTACTCCTAGTCAGTGCGGGAAATCCTCACAGTTTTGCTCAATAATTGCACTGACATAAACTCATCAGTCACTGTTTGTTTCCTGGCGGTCTGTGCAGTGCTGTTTCTGTTTCTCAGCAGGTTTGGTGCTGATGCTGGGAGTCCCCTGTGCTGACGATGTGTGTGTTCTTACTGCTCTTATATCTGGTAGTACTGCAGAGAGAGAGAGGGAGCGTAGTGAAGGGAAAACACCAAGGTCAAAAAAAACAACATAGTGCTGAGTCATCCTCCGCTCTGAGACGGGGACTAACAGGCTGCGCTGCATTTACTCTGACAATTAAAGCCGCTTTGAATATGACTCATCAGTGAAACGGAAGAGGATTTAAAGAGTGGAGTAAGAAAACACCCCTTACCTGCCATGATGTGTCTCAGAAAGTGTGGCGCTGCAAAAAAAGTTTCATGAGCTCTGCCCACTGGCTGTTTGATTTCATTTTTTAAATGAGATAGCTGCACATCATACATTTATAAGTATTAATGAAACCATATTGTTTAGAGAAATGGCCTCCTTTTTTGTTACTCTGTGGGTTCTGTGGCGACTGTAATGAGACGTTTGAGCCATTTCTTCATCTTCACTGCTCAGTTAGCTCCTGAGGGGGATCTAGTCTTGGCGGCCACATAACCACATTTAAAAATTGTCTTATTAAATGACCGCAAACATTATCTTATCATCTTGTAAATAAAATATCAAATAATCCTGCTTACCCACTGAAATTCCCTTGCACATTCTTTTAATGTTGACTTTTACTTCTTGAATATTATTTTAAAGTAACAGTTCTTTTATTTGACAACAGATTTGACACCACAAGTATCCCATACTGCACCACTAAGCAGAGAAAGCCCATCAGCAGTAATTCAAACAATGAGAGTTATGATATTAAGGATGTTGATTTGCAGTCAGCAGTTCCAAGCCACACTGCCTTCACTCTCAGACAGTGTGACCCACTCTCGGACTCATGCTCTTGGCTGTTTCCATGGTAATTTATGTAAACAGAGGGGAAGTCTCCTCGTATCGGAGTCGCGGTCAGGCTTGTTGCCATGGCAAATCCATACCTCAGGCCCTTCTGAGAAATCAGGAAGACCCCTCTGTGTTTTTCTCATTCATTTATTCCTGTTTCTTTGTGATTCATGCCACGTTTCATTTCGGCACCAAAGTCATGAAATATTTGAGAGAGCAGCAGCAATCTCATGTTTAAAAACTAGCCTTCGCTGAAAGAAACCACCTCTGGACATGAGCTTTTTTTGTTGTATGTTTAAAAAACTTGCCAGAGGCTGTTTCATGAACAAAAAATAAACCAAAGCATGTTTTTTTCAATACTAAACACACTGTAAGCTTTAACATGAGATGTGCTGACAGCTGATGATATATTAAGCTTTAAAAAATCTGTGTCGACACACTGACGTTGTAAAGCCCAAACCTTATAAACTGATGTAGCTATAGATGATACAATGAAGCCGTTACTGCTGCTGAGCAAATACTTGTTCTGTTCCGTCTCACAGCCAATAAAAATGCAACAATTGGACAGCAGAGAACAGGATGTATTTCTCATAGAGTTGCAGAGTGCATTAAAGCTGTGGTGTTTAAGGTTTTATTGTGAGGTTTAGCAGCTGACTGTGTGCATTACCCCCATAGTTTCCATAAAGCAGTTAATATTGGATGTGTGAGACCCAAACAGCCAGAGTTAGTTTCAGGTCAAACCCCTCCCTCTAGAGATAAAAGCTCAGTATCTTGGAATTAAGAGACAAAATGTCTTTATCTTGAAAATTAAGTCCAGCTGCCTTTGCTTTAACCTTTCTTCTCTTTCTTGAAGCTCATCAGGTAGAGAAGGTGATCCAATATCTGTAAGGTTTGCAGTTCGATTATTACTCCTCCTTTTGACACTGTTGCAGTGTCCTTGGGAAAAACACTGAACCCTTGCCTCTAGGAAGTTAGGGAAGTGCTATATGAATGCAGACATTTGCCATTTCTTAATAGACTTGGTCAAGTATTATTTACATACATGCAAGAAGCGTCCTGTTAAATTGAAGCACAATGCTAATTTGCATAAATTGTTTGTCCTTTAAAAAAATAATAATAATAAAAAAGGCAATTTTACCCAGTTGCTTTATGTTGGTTCATTTGCCAAAACTGCTACTCTGGTTTGGACCCTCTTAGCTCAATTACACGCTGTGGACTGTGCAAGGTTAGAGTCCCACATTAGCCCTCCTTGATTCATGAGCATTGTATGTTTAACACTGTGCTTCATCAGAAAGCGTGCCCTAGATGCGTGGGTTCATGTGTTTGTCTTAATGTTTAATTCGGTCCTGCCGAGCTGTGCACGCTCGCTCCATCTGTTGTGCCATCACTGGTGGAAATCGGCCCATTCTTCACACTGTTTGTGGCGGAGGGGTGGAATGGCACTGTCACAGCCTTTTTACACCAGAATGGTCCTGACGTGTGGACTTTTGTCTTAATTGCACAGAGGACCGTACAGTCATTTCCTTTCAGTGTCTCTCGCTCATTTTTATCTTCCTCTGTTGGAGCCACAGTGAGAATACAAACTAAAATTGGATCTTAATTGCTGCCGTGGCAACGGTGCTATTTAGGCTTGCGACAAAGACATATAGAGCATAGTATCTTCTTCCTATTACAAATGTGTCACAGGAGGTGCTCAGTTTGATCCACTTCTGCGTTCTACGTTCTCACACTCACCGTAACTGGACATGACGCACTGCTCAAAGCATCAATGCTTTACCTGCACTTTTCTCTCAATGACATCCATGCTACAACATTAACAAAACCCCTAACCGTGCATTTGACTTGCTGTTGCCATGGTGATTGACATTATGGTTTTAGCCTCCAGGTCCGAATGCTACAACAGACTCTGCTTTGGCGAGATCAAAGTCTGATTCTGGCTTGAGTCAACATTTGTCGTACTATTAGCCTCAGTTCTAACCATGGACAGTAAATCATAAAGAGTCATGCCTGTCTCACTGACACAGTCCCCTCAGCTGGACAGAAACTAATGGGACTGACGAGGACTTATTACGAGAGATTACATGAGTGATGAGTGACACAATGTATATATATTAAAGAAAAGATTCTGATGCACTGGACCCTAACAGATTCCTATTTCTTAAAAATACACTAAAATGACCCTACCGTTTCAAATGTTTCTTTATTTTTTCTAAACATCCCGCTTTGATAATTTCTACTTGTAAACAATTGATGTCCATGAATATGGTGCTGCTGTTGCATTTGCAGTGACAGTCTGTAGAGGGATCTTTGCCCTCTACCAGCTACAAGTGCTGCAGTTCCCCTTTAAACGCTCATTATTTAAAGCTTTTAAGTGTGTGAACAGATCAGTGTAAAGCCACTAAAGACTTAATATAGAATTACTACAAAAATAGCAACTTCAGATTCACCAATTAACACTCATTCACCAGTTGCACCCGTGAGGCTGCCAGGTGTAAGATTATAACTACTTTCTAAAGTCACCACATAGATACAGTACATTATGGCTTTATGAGATAGAATCAGGATTTGAGAAGTGTTAAATATTTAAAAACTGTGACATTTCTGTTGACGTTGCCATGACGACGTCACTTCTGCAAATACCACCTGGTTCTTCTGTTTCAGTGTGAAAACATTTATTTTTCTCTCTGAGAGGTCTGTCAGTGAATGTGAATGAAAAGTAGTAATGCAACGTACTATTGTACTATACTGAGAATTGTTGTCTAGCTTCATTTGCAGTTTTTCACACTGCTGCTACAGTTTTATATGTATGTCAGAGATTGTATTTTCAAATTATCACTGTCATGGTTACTACTGCTATTTTTTTTTAATCCCAGTTTGACCCATATGATCTTCAGACGATGCTGACTAAAAGTTATTAAAAGAAAGTTGATTCGTCAAACCATTTTCGAATACCGCGCAAATAAAATTGACTTAATGCGCACAAAAATGAAAGTTGGGCTATATCTCTGCAATGCTTTAACATATTCTCACCAAACTTAGTACATGTTATTGCAACTAAGATTTGAGGATGCCTGCAGAGTTTTGGCGCAGCGCCTCCTAGTGGTCAGGAGATATGAAAAAGTGAATTATTTGCTTATATCTTCTGAACGCTTTTGCCAAAAATCATAAAACTGGTCTCTTTAGATTCAGTGTGTTATGCCGAGTCCTGCGATACCAAATTTTCCCATATCGCCATTTTGAGCGTCGGCCATTATGAATATTGTCAAAAGTGCTATATTTTTTAACGCATTGTCGCATCATTACAAAACTTGGTATGCGTCTTCGACCAAGCCCTGAAGGTACTCAAAAAGTTTTGGGGCAGCGCCACCTTGTGGTCAAAAGTTATAACCCAAATCAATAAATATGCTAATAACTTTTTATTACGTTAACCTATTGTAAAACAAATGGTCTTAATGTGTTCACTGGATCAAGCCGAGAGCACAGATAACAAATATGTCCTATTCGGACAAATGTCCTGTTTGCCATGTTGTCTTTCTTTAAAAACCTACTTTTTCGAACTCCTCCCACACCGTTTGTCCGATTTTCACCAAAATTGAACCAGATCTTCTTCTGACTATGATGACAAAAAGTTATTAAAAGAAAGTTGATTCGTCAAACCGTTGTCGAATACTGCGCAAATAAAATCAACTTAGTGCGCACAAAAATAAAAGTCAGGCTATATCTCTGCAATGCTTTAATATTTTCTAACCAAACTTAGTACGTGTTATGTCAACCATGACTTGAGTCTGCCTGCAGAGTTTGAGCACTCTAGTTGTTTCACACATCAGTTTGGTTACTGGTCAACCGTGATAAACCATTCAATCAAAGTGCTAAAGACCGTATTGATGATTTTTCAGCCATTTAGACTGAAGTCTTATTGAAATGTCTTTATATGCTTACTGCCGTTGGTCTGATGCTGCCGGCTATGTCGGCATGAGATTGAATGCCGGCCTAGTGCTTGGCCCCGTCATGGCTGCTTGCAGCTATATTTTTAAAGTGAACTCTTTATCAGACCTATTATCATTAAATTGACAACATGTCCCTGCAGGGCTGCCGTAGATAATAATATAGCGCTTTCCACCTACTGTAGTAGGCACTCAAAGCGCTTTACATACATTAAACTATTTACCAGTTTTACAGAACTTCACTGGAGGCAATGTAGGTTAAGTGTCTTGCCCAAGGACACAACGACAGTATGCGGGGGAGAGCGGGATGTTATGGAGTGTTTCGAGCGGGGATCGAACCACCCACCCGCTCTACCACTGAGCTATACTGCGCACACGCTGTAAAAATGAGGGGTGAAATGGATATCAACAATGTGACAATGACTATAAGCTGCCAAATACTACACACTGCAGCTTTAAGAAAACAAATCCCTCCCTGAGCAAGCATTGAGCACAAGTCAATATTTTATTCCAACGAAACTAAAAGACGTGCTCAGCGTCAGAGAACAGGATTGGACTTGTTTATGTAACTCTTTTTTGTGATCTCCTGCTGATGTGTGATGCTGCAGCTGAAGCCTAAATGAACCCAGTGTTATGATATACATGCAGCAGCAGAATAAGTTTCACCAATGTGTCAAAGAGATTTTGCCCTTTTTCACACTTTCACCTCGTCTTTTACTGCTTCAGCAAAGATTGAGGTGTGTTCGGCTCCTGCCTAACAAGTCATGTGACAGATGGCATCATACAATTAATCTATGTCCTCTTTTTGATCATATGTGGGCTGTTGGAGAAAGTGACCTTAAATGAAACATGTTATAATTTTGCACAAATGGCTAATGAGCTAAAAAAGATGCCGGCTGTAAATCGAGAAGTTAGTTCAACTGTACAAAGGAAGCAGAAAATGTGACAATATTATCTTTAATTTACCCTGGATGTGTCAGTGTTAATAAAAGGCCACTTAAGTCATTAAGTAATTATGTTTCAAGCAGCGCCTCATAACAAAAGGAGGCTGGATTATAATTTTTGGCAATTTAAGCAGCACAGAGCTAATGAGACAAACAGGAAGCAGACACCAACAACAAGTTGTATATCTGGTGAATTTACAAAACAAGCACGCATCATGGAATACTGGATTTGTGTAGATTCTGAAAGTTTATTTTTTCTGAATTTATTGATCAAAACCAAAAGTCCATCTCTGAATATTACAGTGGTGTCGAACTCACAAATGGTGAGGGGCCGTGGTAATAAATAAGAATCCTTTCAGGGGGCAAAGATGGGGACATTTAGAGGCTTTTGTGAAATTGTTTCATCTTCATTTAAGTCTTACAAAGGTTATCTCTAACTGTCATTTCCTCTGTTCTGCATTGGATTTGAACAAGTTTTATGTGGATTTGGGCAAGTTTTAGATGGATTTGGAAAGGTTTTACATGAATTTGAACAGGTTTTAGGTGGATTTGATAAAACATCTGTTCATATCTACCTAAAACCTGTTCAGATCTACCTAAAACCTTTTAAGTTCCACTTAAAACTGCTGTACTGTACTGTACTGCTTCATGCACATTTAATACATCATTGATTTTCCAAAACGCTGAGCTGTCACATTTATGTTTGAACCGTCTCATCTCTGTTACTTCCTCATGTTTCTGGGATAAATGCTGGACAACTTCACACTACTCCTACAAATGGCATGAAAAAGAATCTGAAGCCTTTGGAATTTCTCATATTTCTGCCTAAAATTACCATCAATTGTTATCTTTGTCAAAGTAACACAAATAAAAAAAACAATTAAAACCACCCAACATTTATAGGTTTTCATATTTTTAATGAGGATAACATGCAAATAAATGACAGATAGGAGAGGAATAAGTAACTGAATCTTCTGCCTAAGGAGACTTTGAGAGCAATTAATACCAATTTTTACCAAACAATTTAAGTCTGGGATGTGTCCAATCACTGAGGAGGGGCTTAAAGCTGCCCTGCTTACTATAAAACACACACCTGGTAAAAATTGTGTCTTGATGAGAAGCATTGTCTGATGTGCACCATGGCTCGCTCAGAAGAGCTCTCCGAAGACCTGCCATCAAGAATTGTTGATTCGTATAAAGCCGGGAAAGGTTACAAAACCATATCTAAAAGTCTGGATGTTCATCAATCCACAGTTAGAGAAATTCTCTACAAATGGAGAGAGTCTGGCTCCACGGAGGGAGCCACTGCTGTCTAAAGAAAACATTGCTGCACGTTTAAAGTTTGCAAAAAAGTCACTTGGACAGTCCACAGAACTTCTGTCAAAATATTTTGTGGACTGATGAAACAAAAGTTGAACTGTTTGGGAGGAACACACATCATGTGTGGATTAAAAATGGAACAGCTCACCAAGCCTGGTGGAGGGAGCTTCATGGTTTGGGGCTGTTTTGCTGAATCAGGGCCTGGACAACTTGCAATCATTAATGGAAAAATGAATTCAAAGGTTTATCAGGATGTTTTGAAGGAAAAGCTGAGGCCGTCTGTCAGACAGTTGAAGCTAAAACGAGGATGGATGCTGCAACAAGACAATGACCCAAAACACAAAAGTAAATCAACTTCAGAATGGTTTCAGAAGAACTAAATACATGTTCTGGAGTGGCCAAGTCAAAGTCCTGACTTAAACCTTATTGAGATGCTGTGGCATGACCTCAAGACAGCGATTCATGCCAGACATCCCAGGAAACTGACTGGACTGCAGCAGTTTTGTAAAGAGCAATGGTCCAAGATTGATCCTGATCATTGTGCCAGGCTGGTTGAAGTTATTGATGCCAAAGGGGGGGCAACCAGATAATAAATGTGATGGTTCAGTTACTTATTCCTCCCCCTTCTGTCATTGTTTGCATGTTATTCTCATTAATGTGAAAACCTTTAAATATTTGGGTGGTTTTAGTTAAAGCAGACACTGTTTTTTCATTTTGACAAAGATCAGATTACATTTAATGGTAATTTTAGGCAGAAATGTGAGAAATTCCAAAGGCTTCAGATACTTTTTCATGCCACTGTATCACCAAAGCACCTTTTTGTATAAGGCAAAATGCAAATATTCCCGCAAATGAAAAGTTAGCATAAAGGGGGCTACTGCCATTCTTTGCTCTCATCAAACTCTTGCATAATTCGTCTTCATGTTTTATCCCATTTTCTTTTCTCTTTTGTCTCTCTATTCTCTTCCAGTCAGCTGTGGGTGTTGGCGTCTGTTCCAGTAAGTGACATTTTGATTGAGACAATAACGCAGAACAGGCCGATGAGTCTGTATTCAAAGCAGAGTAATGTGTGCAGCTGTGATGACGTGCGCCGGCCGCTGTCTAATCGTCCTTGGCCGTGTGCTGTGTCATTATCGGGCCTCTGTTGTGTGATAGTGTTCAGGGGCTGATGGCTTCTGCTCTGATTAAACTGCTCATTATTGATCAGCCAGCAGCCCACGTTGTCCTGTTGTAATAGAGTGTCTGCCATAACTTTGAGACTGCCCTTCATCTGCCCCGTCAAGGGCAGATGAAAGATACTCTGTAATAAGTTATCTTCTCTATAAGCTGCAACTTCAAGACTCTCTTCTAGAATTAAAAAAGGGTTGTCTTAGAGAAGGACAAGGACTATGGACTTGTATTTTAATTTGGAACTGTAAAAAAAAAAAAAAAATTTAGGCTGTGCATTTAAAATATATATTTTTATATGTAAAAAGAAAATCTTGTTCCCTAGGCAAACCCAACACTTCAAACCTTAGCCTGCAAAATAAAATAGAATTTAGTCCACATCACCAAATAAAAGCTATTTAATAAAGGTTTGCAGACCCTGTCAGTCAGAAAGTTTGAATTTATAACCACAAAACCATGGAATAGCCCCACTTCTTAAATAACTCCATCTGAAGAACAAAGCAGTTGTGATGTGGATAAAGGCTGCTCTGATCAGGAACAAAGACATGATGAATGTCACAGGAAGAATAAACTAACTTTGTTTTCTTAAACTCTTCCGATTTGAGGAAGCATCTCTTGTAGTAACCAACCTTCTGTTTGGTTACTGTGAGGCTCAGCCTCTTGAGCCTCACAGTGTTAATGTTTTGCTCTGTAGTGTTTTAGGTTTGGTGACAGAAAGCATAATATGACAACAGTGTAAGCTTTTAACTGGAAAGCCTGAGGTTTTGTTAGTTACATTTTTGAGTTTTAAGAGGTTTAATGAAATGGATTTTTGTTTAAAAAAAAAAACAACAAAAAAACTGTAACATTTTGATCATAGTTGTTCAAGTCATAATGAGTAGAAATGAAAAGAGGACATGGTCATAACTTAAATGCTTCAAAAACTACAGTATAATTTGTTTTTGTTGCCTTTTATATGTAATGTATTAAGAATAACACTTTATTCTTTAAATCTTCACAATCAAAAAATCACATCACAAATCAACGTTTAAAACTTAGGTGCATTGTCAGAGCAGTAGAAAAAGACGGCTTCTGGTTAATTTACAACTTAATAAAAAATAGAGCTGCACCAGTTTTTACCATCACACTCTTTTATGTCACATTTTAAAGC
>JALDNG010000374.1:62500-127500 GCA_024349245.1 Neodontobutis hainanensis | reverse complement strand
AAAAAGCGACAGAACTTTGATTTCCTTTAATGTAATGTAATGTTCATGTGTATGTCTTTTTTAATACTGTATCAATGCATGTGTTGGCCCCCCCACCCTGTGTTTTAAGTTTAAGTTTATTAATCATCTGATATCTGAAGTATAAGTATCTCACGCATGCATGTTCTATGTCTTAGGGGTTAATTCAAATAAATGCTACGTTTTCAAAAAATCAAAGTACTTCATTATCCAAGCTGCCCTTTAATCAGTTGAGGGACTGTACTGGTATTGATTGTGCATCTGAAATAGTATTGTAATTTCTCAAAGGCTGGCTTGTGCTGAATGGTGTGAAAATGCCGAGGTGTGTGTGCGAGGCTCGTGGCAGAAGGACGCCCTGTCAAATAAGCTTCCCCCTAAACAACTCGAACGCTTGTGAGCAGCAGCGGCGGTGGCACGCACTTGTATCGATGTGACACAGAGCTCATTCACAACAGCCACTTCTTTTCCTGAATGAGGAGCTGCAGACCCACAAAGACAAACTCCCAAAACCACACTGCATCCATGAACGGTGCAGAAAGAAAAAAAAGACTGAAACACTGCAAATGTGAAGGTGTAGACACAATTGAAGCGTGCCAAAAAGCTGTCTGTGCATGTTTCTAAAGGCTAATGTTAACAGTAGATGGATCACCCTTATTGGCATTAGTGAAGGACATATTTCTAAATTATTATAAGGTAAAACAGCTCATATATCACTTGAAAATAGCCAATTGTAATAAAAACCCAACGTTTTTATTATACGTTGTGAAAAAAGAAGTGAAAAAGTGAAATGGCTCTAACAGATCCTCTTGAGTTATTATTAAAGTGTTACCACAGGTAGGACTGATCACATGTGTCATTCATGTATCAGAGTATACATTCATCGACTTTTTCTTTTCATTTTTAACATTAAAGGAGGAGCATTGTGTTTTTCTATCGCTGGAAATAGTAATGGTGTGTACACTATAGTGCAGTAATCATCAAATGGCAGCCCGGGGGCCACATCTAGCCCACACAGCTTTCCATCTGGCCCCTCACATTCACTCGCCATGTCTTTCCACTGCTGCACAGACCGGTCCCGGGCTGAGTTGGCTCTGCGCAGCCTTAAGGAGCAGGACTTAACATGCACGCAACAAAAACAAGTATGCTTTACTCTCTCTAAAACAGACGAAAAGTCACGTAAATGTCTCGTCATCTGTGGAGAACAGAGAGAATGTGAGCAGTAATCTGTGTTCGCAAAGAGGCTCAAAGGGCTATCATCCCGAGTCTGAACCATCTCAGAGCAATTAGTTATTATTCCATTACACAAAAAGAGCCGTCTTAAACTGTGTTCACCTGTTTGAGGCCCTTGTCAGAGAGATGTAATAAGGGTCTGGTGGATCACTATATGTGTCCAAATAAGTTGTACAGTTGTGCTCATAAGTTATCCTAAATACGCTGGTGATTTTCTTTTTTGGGGGGAATTTTTTTATTTTATTTTTTTAAATCACTCATAGTTTGTGGTTGGGTGAAGCCATTTATTGTCAAACAACTGTGTTTACTGTTTTTAAATAGAATACAGCAGAAACTACCCAAATGACCCTGATAGTTTACATACCCTGGTGATTTTGGCCTGATAACATGTACACAAGTGACACAAACAGTTTTGAATGTCTACTAAAGGTAACCATTCTCACCTGTGATCTGTTTGCTTGTAATCAGTGTGTGTATAAAAGGTCAGAGAGTTTCTGGGCTCCTGACAGACATTTGTACCTTTCATTCAGTGCTGCACTGATGTTTCTGTATTCTGAGTCATTGAGAAACCAAAAGAATTGTCAAAGCATCAGCAGGAAAAGGTAATTGAACTGTATAAAACAGGAAATGGATATAGCTGTCATTGGTTTTAAATATGGCCAAACATGTTATTAGGAACTGGGGTATGTTGACTTTTTATTAGATTAATTTGGGCAGTTTCTGTTGTCATTATGATTTAAAAAGAGTAAACACAATTGTTTGGTCAAAAGAAAATCACAAATTCTGCCAGGGTATGTAAAATTATGGGTAGAACTGTACACCCAGACCTCCGTCTCGGTCTAAAGAGTTTTTTGTGTTGTCTAGCTGAAGGTCGGTTGTTGAGCCGGATCCTTGTGATAGTAAACCTTGAGAGTAACGAGATAAGACTAGAGCTCTGTTTAGTCTAATGCCACATCAGAGAAGCTTAAGGCGCATTGATGGAGTCGACGCACAGTTCAAGCAGATTAACCAGAATGGGCTCATGTTCATTCATCAGCGTCCTTGTCTCACGCACATACGTTAGCACACACTCTCACTTCAATGTGTGCATATAACAAGAACGCAGGGCTGAATTAGAAATTTCAATTATCACAACAGAAATGGATGTCATAGGATCAGCCATATGCGTGAGATGATGAAATGATTTTGCACCGCGGCAGTTTCTCCAGGTGAATAAATAAAGATTTGCCAATGTTTGGATGTTACAGCAGCTGGATTTGAGCAGATTAGTGTTTGAGTGTAATTTGCCACAGGTTAAGTTTCTCAGCTAAACTTTGCAAATGGTTTTAAAGGCGTCGCCGAGTCACGTTTGGAACAAAAAACAGAATAGATTTGGAGCGAAGATAAACAAGAAACCTGTGCTCGTTTGGGAAGAACAAGAGGCAAATGTCAATAAATCAAAAAGCTGTTTTGTCTGCTTAGTAAAAACACTTTTAGGGTTTCTGTTCATGGATAGCAAACCTGGACGAGCCCTCAGTATTTTACACATTGGCTCTTTTAATGCAATCCAAAGAAAGAAGTAAAAAACCTTGAACCACATATTAAATGAATATAAGAATGAAAGCACACATTAAACGGGGATTACCTAATTGTATTACTCTTGCATTTTGTTTGACAGTTTATTCACCTAAAGCTTATTGTAACAGGGATTATCTGTGAAAAAATGACACGTTTAGACATCATCTAGGCTTTATAACTACGGATTTTAATAGATTAGAATGATCAGCACACAGCAGGATTTTGGCCAATCACAGCCCACTCCAGGTAAAAAGGAGAGTCAACAACAACTAAGGACCAATAAGAAAAAAAAAACAGTAAAATTGTTTTATTTTACAATGAAACACAAAAAAGAAAAACAAATATTTTGGTTTTCTAATGTATGAGTATTTTGTGGTGGAAAATTGGTCCCTTTTTTATTTTTTTATAAAAAAGGCAAAAAAGGTTACTTTGTTTACTTTATTACACAAACATGTAACGTGCGTGATGTAAATACAATGGATAAACAGTGCACTTTTTAAAATCGTGACTGTGCTTCTATTTTAGAGGGGCGTTTTCAGAGGTGGTCCTGGCCCAGGAGAAGCTGACCGGGCGGATGTTTGCGGTGAAGTGCATCCCCAAAAAGGCTCTAAAAGGAAAAGAGAGCAGCATCGAGAATGAGATTGCCGTCTTGAGGAGGTGAGCACAGTGGCACACACCCATCTACACACACACACACACACAAAATGCAGACACATAATCCTCCTGATACCTTGTTACCGCGGCAACCGTGCATCTCCTCTCCTCGGCTCCAGCCCGCCACCCTCTGTAAACCCACTCCGCCCCCAGGTCACGATCTGCAGCCCACCTACCACACATTCAGACAAACACATCACGACTACAACTTGAGTCTGGAGCAGAGCAGCAGCATTTTATCCACTGCTGAGTGTGGATATATCAATGTTATAAAAGCATTCGAAAACAGGTTGGATTGTGTTATATGTTCTACAGCTTTTCTCATTACGGCTTACATGTAATTATGGTATTTTAATTTTGAATTCGCATTGCAGAATCAAATCACATATTTAGAAAGAAAATAGCACATGAGATGGTAGGCGATTCTGACAATGTGATAACCATGTGGAAAAATATCATGGTATGAAGATATCACAATATTGCAGATACAACTTAAAATGTTTTTTCTGGTAAATTGGACCTAGTCAAATCGTTGGGTTGTTATAATAGTTAAATACAGCAGTACAATAGAAAATCCCAATACAATTCTTCAAAAGACAGGATTCTAATCACCTGTTCTTGTCTCTTTGGCACTTTGAAACAACGGTATACCCTGAAAGCAGTCATCAGCAGACATAATCACGGGTACAACCATGTACTAATTATTGTAAATGATCTCTCCATATTGTCCAGATGTTTGTAAAATAAAAATAGAACAGCCATATCCACAAAGAGCCATGAAAATGTCTCAAATGATTTAATATCTTGAGACATTAGTACATTTTTAATAGGTTTGTAATTGGAGGTGACTAAAATCTCATTAGTTTAACCGGTTTACATTTTATCAGAGGTATTACAGCAGGCTTTACTCGGTGAATGCACCACAGCTTTATTTCTGAACGGACCTGGGGTCGCCCACTGACTGAAACCTTTCCCAGACACTTTTGCTGTTCGTAGGTTCGTGGTGAACATGAAACAGAAATGATCGACAGACTGTGGATAAATGTAAGTGGATACAGCAGTGAGTGAGACCGGTCTTTATAGTGGACACACAGTGATGTAGCTGTAGCAGAATATATTGTCTTCGTTATCATAAATCCATAAATGCTACATCCATGAGGCCATGTGGCGCCTGATCTGGTGTCGCTCACAGTTTAATTCTCACCCTCAGCAAGAGTCATGCCTTTGTTAGCGCCGGCAGCAGCTTCAGTGTAATTCAACGAGTCACTGTAATGAAGGTAATAATATGAGTTGTTATATTAGATTGAGTGCATTCAGAAGAAAGCTTTTTTTAGAATAAATAAATGTATACAAGCATTTTGTTTACACAGAAAGTAAAGTCTTTAACAGTCTAATGCACATCCATGACACAGCTGCTGCTTTTGTAATCTCTGACAATACAGCATTATGTTACTAAACACAGTCATTTAGCTAATTCAACTGTACTCTGTAAATGAGAGGAAATGGAAATTGCTACAGTCCATTTAGACAGATGGAAGTCATTACAATAAAAATGACAATGTGACTAAGTGGATGGTAATGGTTCTTTCAGAAAGAACAGGGCGAACACACATTTGTTTAGAGCAACGTTTTAACGTACAACAAAACCGTCCAATTTACACTGAACTTTGTTATAATTGTGTTTTAAATGTCATTTTCCACAAACCTCTTAAAATGGCCAGTGTACCACCAGTGTTACAGGTGCCACAGATTAAGAACATGTCTTCTGAGTGGTACAGTACGGGTCAGAGTATGGGCACAGTTTGATTTAGGAAACCTCTTAAAAGGCTTTGAGTAGAGCAGCATCTGATAATTAAACTCTAATGTCATTCAAGTGCCACTCCAGTCGTGTTTTCAGTATGACATACAGATCATATTTAACTTTCAAAACCTAGACTTTTTGCCGGTACAGTCTTCGACCAGGTCCAGACTCATGGAGGTCAGTGTTTGCTGAAGGAGTCAAAGTTAGAGTGAGATTTAAAATTAAAATTTAAAACAGGTTTATCTTAAATCCCCAAAATATACAAATATACAATTTGTCTTGATTGTTTTTGATGTCTGAGACAAGACCACATAAAAATAGTTGCAGACCAAAACATAACCTTTACAAAAAGGTTTTAAAACCAGTCTCAAGTACTTGTCTACACTGTGTGCACAATAATTAGGAAAGTTGTATTTTTGAAAAATATTTTTGTTATTGTACAACTACAGTGCTCTTGGTCAGTCCAAAATGTTATTAGACCCTCAAACCTGAACATTTAAGTAGAAAAAGTGACATTGTGGCTTTCTTAGAGAATATCTGCATGTACACCATTATTAGGCAACTAAATGAAAAACAAAGATTTTCTCATCTCATTTGTTTCTTTTCACCTGTTAAAGTGAGAATAATAAACAAACTCATAATTTACAAGGAAGCTCAGTGGGTAGAGCGGCTGTCCTTCGACCGGCGGGTGGACGGTTCGATCCCCGCTCGAAACATCCCAAAACCTCCCGCTCTCCCCCACATACTGTAGTTGTGTCCTTCAGCAAGACACTTAACCTACCTTTCCTCCAGTGATGTTCTGTAACACTGGTAAATGGTTTAATGTATGTAAAGCCCTTTGAGTGCCTTCTACAGTAGGTGGAAAAGTGCTATATAAAAAAGAAGGGCCCAAAAGTTCTCAATAGGGTTTAAGTTCAGGTGAAGAAGGGAGGCATGTCATTAGTTTTTCATCTTTAAGGCCTTTACTGGCCAGCCACAAAGTGGAGAACTTGATGCATGTGATGGAGGATAGTCTTACATAAAAATCCAAGTCTTCTTGAAGATGCAGATTTTTCCTGAACCACTGCTTGAAGAAAGTGTCTTCTAAAA
Source organism: Neodontobutis hainanensis (assembly GCA_024349245.1). NCBI lineage: Eukaryota > Metazoa > Chordata > Actinopteri > Gobiiformes > Odontobutidae > Neodontobutis > Neodontobutis hainanensis. The sequence goes on along the minus strand of JALDNG010000374.1, from coordinate 121,151 downwards.
CTTGGCAGTAGGTCTAAGAGTTGATTTTGAGTCCATTTTCAACCCGAAAAGGTCCAACTAGCTCATCTTTAATAATATCTGCCCATACCTGTACCCACCTCCACCTTGCCCTGAGTCGAAGTGGAGCTCCGTTACTGATCCAACCACGGGCCCATCCATCTGGTCCGTCAAGAGTCACTCTCATCTCACCAGTCTACAAAACATTTGAAAAATCTGTCTTCAGATATTTCTTGGCCCATTCTTGGGGTTTCAACTTATGTGTCTTGTTCAGAGGAGGTCAGGGTTTCAGACTCTCTTACTTTGGCCATGTCTCTGAGAACTGAACACTCGTACTTCTTGACACTCCAGGTGGGTTACAGTTGTGGAATATAGCAGCACTGGAGGATAATGGGTTTCTGGTAGCTTCACGTTTGATTCTTCGCATATCTTTGGCGGTTAATTTGTGTCTTATTTGTGTCTTTTCTTCTCGACACGTTTCTTGAGACCCTGTTGACTATTTGCTACAAAACGTTTAATGATTATGTGATCCTGCCCCAATAGCTTAGATATTTCAAGAGTGCTGCATCCCTGTGAAAGACTTTTATCATTTTGACTTTTCAAAGTCAGTTAAATCTCTTTTTTGGCTCATTTTTCCTGAGGAGAACAATCTGCCTAATAATTATGCACACCTTGAAATAGGATGTTGATCTCCTTAAGCCACACCCTCCCTCGTTACACAAATACACATCACCGAATATGCATTAACTCCAATAGGGATTCCAGTTTATACAGCCTGGAGTTGGAAATTATGGATAAAATGATGATATGCTCAAAATAATCACTTGCCTAATAATTCTGCGCACAGTGTACAGTGTGGGCAGAAAAAGTAAATAACAAGACCTCCTTTACCAAATGCCATTTTACTCCTTCACTTCTTATTATTGTCACAGCAAAGTTTAGCTCCACTTCGTCTAAAGAAGACCAATGGAAAGTGACGAGGTTATCATGCCTTGCAACATAAATGTGCCTGTACTGACCCGACCTGTACCGCTACAGCGAGAACAGGCTTTTTCAGAAATAAAATCTTCAATTACACAGTCCAACACATCTTTGCTGTATGTTTCACCGTCTGTATATCGGGCCTGATGCATTTTGTCTCTCCCACATAAGCCAATTAATTCATCACCATTAGTGGATGAGTATTAAGAATTAGAAATGGCTGTAGAGGTGTACGTATATAAAATGTATTAAAGTTGAATAGATAAATCCTTAAGTGTTTAGTTTATTATACAGCAGCCATTTATGACTGACAGCCACTAACTTTAACCAAAAGCCTGTGACGCCAAAAGGGATTTCCCAAATACTCTCTTCTTTGCCATTAAACCCAGGCTTAGACACACACCGTCCGTTTTCACCTGTATGTGTGTCTGTATGAGTCATGTCTTTGCACTTCATCACACAATCCTGATTATATGCTCGTAATACGTGCGTTAGGTACTCACCTGCTGCTTGTGTGTGGTGTGTGTGGAGCAGAGGGGAATTACCTGCGTTCACAATACAAGATGATTAAGCCACACGCTGTATCCACAAAGTAAGAGATCTTAGGATAAGGTTTACACACACACATATAAAGCCTGGACGTGCTCACGGCGCCGTAACCATGGAGAAAGATGAGACAGGACTGAGATAACGCAACACAGAAGAAAATAGGTTTGAAAATAGAGGTTGGATATGTTAGGATTTAATCTTTGAAGTAAAATAAAAGCAAATCAAGCAAGTGGTTGGATTGAAATTCATTTTCATAACTATTTTAGGAGCAATAGTCATGTTGGCAGAGAGTCATAAAAGTGAGAGTTGCCAAGTGAAAATGAAGAGCCAGCGTTTTGACACGTCAGACCAAGGACAAAAATACACACAGAAAATGGAAAGGAAAATTAGAAAGAGGGGAAAGAAATGAGTGAAAAACATTCTTTGACCTTCATGTCTTCCTTTACCACATCCATAAACCTCCTCTTTGGTCTTCCTCTCGGCCTCCTGCCTGGCAGCTCTAACCTCAGCATCCTTTTACCAATATATTCACTCTTCTTCTTCTGAACAAACCAATTCAATCTGGCCTCTTAATCTTTATCTCATCTTACATGCACTGTCCGTCTGATGGACTCATTCAAAATGATCCTATTCATTCTCGTCACTCCCAAAGAAAACTTCAACATCATTTCTTCCTCCTGTCTTTTCCTCAGAGCCACTGTCTCAAAAACATACAACATTGCTGGTCTCACTGCTGTTTTGTAAATCTTTAAAAATCTCAAAACATGTCCCCCAGACCCCTCCTGGTATGATACAGCAGTATGAAAGAACAAGGTTTTAATATGTGTGGACAGGTATAAGGATAAGTATCTGAGTTAGGAAGACTGGTAATGGCAATATCTTTTTATTGAGGAGAAGTGCTGACGATATTGTTAATGTTAAGTTGCTCCTGCAGCTTCCATTACTGTGGATAATACAAAAAATCAATGACCATGTGTGATATAATGTGTGCTGACAGACCTACTCCAGGATGTCTGGGGACATTGTACAGTATGTGAAGCCAGGGCTTAACAGAATGTTTAAATGTAAAAAGACAAAAGAAATCCGACAGTGCTTCTACTATGGGTTCTTGTTTGTGTGTGAATGTAGACACCATACTCTCCCACATAAGTTTGTACATGTTTGCAATTATGGAAGTATGTGTTCCAGACTCAACGGTGGTAATAAATTAATGACTTATGTGTATGTTTTTTAGGATCAAACATGAGAATATTGTGGCGTTGGAGGACATCTACGAGAGTCCAGAACACCTCTATCTCATCATGCAGCTGTGAGTACATGTCTCTGCAGCCCCTTTTTTTAACACTATGCATGGTTCTTCAAACATAATGTGAGAGAAATCATAATAGGCTTATTTTTGTCACACATAGTTTTCACAAAACAACCTTGATAACTCATAAATAATGCTGATTGATGTGATTGTGCTGCCCACTCAGCCATCACTCTCCTCTCACTTCACTGACAGCTCTGAGATGACAACATTTCACATCAACACAACAAAACCCCTCCACCTTGTCTCTTTCTCACACATATACACACTACAGATTGGATTACACAGATTACATCATGCTTAGAGTTACATTGTGCCTCACTAACCTCCTGCTGGTTTGGCTCACGACCTGGAAATAGTTCAGTCCTGTTCAGGCAGGTCATGGCTGTGGATTATTACACAATGTGGTCATATTTACAGCTGACGCCTGCAGATTAGGTCTATTACACTAGTACAACTGCCGCCACTGATCATCTTTTCTAGGAAACCCTCCTCAGATGCTACAATGAGAGACAGAAATCATGTGATATGTGTCTTGTACTGTATAACCCAGCTGTGACGCCCCCTGGTGGGTATTGTCGAGTCCCTGTGAGGATTGCCTGTCCTGGCACACCTGTGGACTTTGGGTTGCCAGGTCAGGTGACTCTTTAAAGTATTGTGACCGAGGCAGCAGTCATAATGGCTTCCTGTCTGCTGGTTGGCAACCCTGCCACCTTTTCTGTTTTGCTTAACTTGGTTTTGGTTTTTGTGGCAACACACACCCATTCCACTCACTTTCAGCACCACTGATTAGACTAACACATCTCATATTGTAACCTACTTTCATTAGAGTTAACTCGGTTTAATTTGGTTCTATTGATTAAAGAAAGACCAACCATGACCCGTAGATACTCAGTTCAGTGTTTAGACGGTGCATTATCCTACTGCATTGTGCCTTCTTTAGGGGGCACACAGAAGCACAACTGGCCCCTAGTCTGCACCATCACTTACTGAACTGTCTTTAGGTCAGCCTACAGTGCTCTTTTATGTAGTAGAGTATAATCATGAAGGAGCCAGGGGCCAATGAGATTAACTCCTTTTCATACTGAATTAAGGTGCTATTTCTGAAATGTACCGTGTATATGATCCACTGAAACTCTGTTTGTCCTGGAAGTGGATCTGTCTTCTGTAGTACTCTCTCTAAGTGCTTTGGTTGAATTTCAGTAGTTTATATGGCCTTATTATAACACTTCTGTTTGTAATGGCTCATCAGAGGACAACTAATACAGGTCGAGACATTTCCATTACATCTGTAAAGTGTATTAATCTCCATCCTCATGCTTAAACATGGAATAGGAAGTGAATTATGTAGTATCATTGCAGAGAATAAGGAGACCTTGACAGTAATGGTTTTTGTTAGAACCAGCTGTTAGTGGCCTCAGTGATGCTCTTTATAAATTGAATATAGGCCGGTAAGATAGATAAATACTGTGGCATATTTAAGTCAGACCTCATCTCGTAAAGGCAGTCTGCTCTGACATCATTGATATTTTAATGGTATTTACGTTGAGCTGCTGACATTTTCCTTGTCTCTGGGGGAAAGAAAAGCCATGCTATGACTGTTTCCTGCAACAACAATCTACTTAAGCCATGTTTTTTTTATCATATTACAAACGTCTAAACACAAAAGTTTAATCTGTTCTTGTCTTAAATTAAAGGACGTCCGTAGAGCTAGTCTGGGTTTTCAGTACTTGGAAGAGTTTGCAGTTTAATGGAATCCTTATATGGGCCAGTCTCCATTACCGGTCTTATTCTGATGAGCCTGTGCAGTTAACCTTTTGACCTGTCCTAGATAAAACATGTCCTGTGTTGTGGCTGGGAGCTGTGGCATTGAATCCTGATGGCAACACAAGAATTAAAGCAATAATCCAATAAAGTCAAACAAGTTAACGGGATTTAATGCTGTTGGATGGACATTGGAAGTATCCACACATCACAGTTTAACCCTGAAACTCGTAATCCTTTGAACTGGGACACTTTTATTTTAGGACAACATTTATCTCACTCTCCTTCTCTGTGCTTATACAGGGTTGATTAATAGCTCTGCAAAAATTTTCCATTGTCTGTGTGATTTTGCAAAACTCAGCATTATTATTACTCTGTACTTTGTCTGAGGAAGTTGCAAAGTTACTCGAGATCTTTAGAAAATCACAGCTTCAGGCGTGACGACAGGAAAAGCTGTGAACGTTCAAAAAGTCTAGTTTAGCATTCGACCAGTCTGTGTAAAGTTGTATTAATAGTATTTACGGTGTTTACCTTTTTTTCAATAGCAATCAAAACTACTACATAATTCTAGTGCTGTAGTCAAGACCGCATTGACCGAGTCTGAGACCAGAGTGTATCGAGACCATGTCAAGGCCAAGATCATATCAGGGGCGAGACCAGGTAAAGACCAGAACCAATCTACAATAAACTGTAATAAGTTCAAGGGAACAGTTTAAAAATCTTTACAGCCCAAGTCCAGCTTTCCAACTCCAGACTCGTGGAGGTCAGTGTTTGATGAAGAAGACAGAGTTAGTCCAGTCTTAGACCAGGTCCAGACTCATGGAGGTCAGTGTTTAGTGAAGGAGACAGAGTTAGTCCAGTCTTAGACCAGGTCCAGACGCATGGAGGTCAGTGTTTAGTGAAGGAGACAGAGTTAGTCCAGTCTTAGACCAGGTCCAGACTCATGGAGGTCAGTGTTTAGTGAAGGAGACAGAGTTAGTCCAGTCTTAGACCAGGTCCAGACTCATGGAGGTCAGTGTTTGGTGAAGGAGACAGAGTTAGTCCAGTCTTAGACCAGGTCCAGACTCATGGAGGTCAGTGTTTAGTGAAGGAGACAGAGTTAGTCCAGTCTTAGACCAGGTCCAGACTCATGGAGGTCAGTGTTTGTTGAAGGAGCTAATCCAGAGCTAGTTCAGAGATGTACTACTCTGACAAGAAGACCAAGAAAGAATTTGTTCCAAGACAAGACAAAGACTTTTAGGGATTGAGACCATGACAAGACCAAGAACTTTACAATATAGTCTACAGTTCTTAAGACCAAGAACAATCTTGAGTGCACCAGCACTAACATTATACTCTACAGCAGTGAGGTTCATAACAATATAATAATAATAATAACAATAATAACAATAACAAATACATGTATAAAAAAAGTTATTCGAGACTGACTTTGACATTTGTATGAAATAATTTTGAGTGAAATCAGTGCCGTATTTTCTCCAATTTTATTTCTTGCTCTGAGCTGAATCTGAGCTCTGATCTAATAGAAACTCTGTCGGGTGGAGATTCAGTGGAAAGGTTTCTACATTGAGCCTCAAAGCACAAATGAAACAAGCTCTCAGGTTGGTCTTCTTACCAGCTGCATTACCTGCTCTGTTGAAGTGTCATTGAAACCACTGAGTGTTATGTTTTTCACCTGAAGTTGGAACATGGTGTAAGATCTGGTTGTAATTCTTACTTTAAAACCATTGTTCTCATGCTTCCTCTATAGTCTACTGCTCACTGACCTCCTGTGCATTATATTTTTTGTCACAGATCGGAAGACTGCAGTCACTCACCACGCCCTCTAGTGTTATAACAGTGAACACCAGATAAGGAGTTGCCATGTTTGTGTTATAATAAATAATTAATACCACAATCCAAAGGGGCACCACTACCACAGGTCAGGTGCCACATTAGTGCTGGTAGACTGGGATGTGTTGGAAATCCTCCATACTATACCTCTAAATCCGACACACATTACACTGGTGAACACAGAAAGCCATACGTTTTGTCAGAAACCTCTTGAATGGAAGTCATTGTGGAGCAGCCAATCCAACATGCTCCCCAAATATGAGAGCGTAAATAATTACTCCTCAGCTTTCTGTTTGGTACATTGTTGTTGTTGTCATAGTAAGTCTGTAAGTTATGTCATCAGTTCATAGATCATCAACAATAGCTTCTCAGCAGCTAAATTTATGATCTAATCCAACAAGTTAAAGCAAAGCAAATCATAAAATAGTTCTATGACTTTGACACTCACGGGGGTTTCCCAGAAGAAAAAGTCATTACAGACCAGATGACTACAATGTGCTCAGCTGTTAATCTCTTCTTCTTTTAAAAGGCCAGAAAATAATGAATCCATCTTTAATTAAACAGAAGCTGGCCCGTGGATGTGATATCATTTTATTTGGACACCCATTAAATCAGCACCAGAGAGCTTTACAGTGAACCCTTTTATGTGTTTTTGCTTCGGTCTAATTGTCCTAATCTGTGTTTTAGCTCCTACGTGCTTGGACCGATAATGAGGCGAAAGCTTCACTGAGAAACAGAGAAAACGTTAAAATATAAACGAGGTGAGAAGAAAGAGTTAAATCTGGTATTTCATCTGCCCAAAGTGCTGCAGGCGGTTCTCAGCTGACTCCACTGATCTGCTCCTGTATCAGACGTCTTCAGTCATTATTCTTAAAAGCAAAAGGTATTTTTTGTAGCCCTAAGTGAGTTTTAACAGCTCTTCTTCTTGTCCCTAATCATTAATGTGGTGTCATATTATGTAATTAGATGCATATATTCCAAATCTGGTTTGTTTTAATCACATAAAGGAGGATTGTTGAATATTTTCCATGATTTCCAAGATTCCATGAAGTGGTAAAATCAACGTAACCTGGCAGCAGCTCCTTGTTCATCACAGCTCGTCTTATGTAAGCACAGAAAGGAGGAGAGACGAGGAAACACATGCAACAGAGTGCAATATGGGCTCAGAGGCTGGGGTTTGACGGCTGTAAATTCATGCAGGAGAGCTTAACATTTAGATCAACAACAGGAGTGCAGTCAGACAATTTTTATCAACAGTCCCCACTAATGTAGATATTTCCCCAAATGAAAGAAAGGGCTAAACGAGTTCTAGTGTGACAGACGTGATAGCTGAATTTTGAGTTTGCTGAATTGTGAAATCAAAATGCTAAGTGTGTTGAAAGATGGAGGTTGGAGGATACAAAAGAGTTAGCAAGGTGTAGTCTAGAGCAGGGCTTACCAAACCTTTCAGACCGTGACCCCCCCACTGTCCCCTGAGATGATTGAAACATAAAAACGTTGCGCACAGCATAGCAACAACACAAATAACACAACCAAACAACCAGATTAATACATCAGTATTTTACATAATGTAAAGTATACAAGACAAAAACAAAACACCTTATACTGCATTATGTCTTATGAAAAACGTGCCTGCTGCATGTGTCACTGTGGTGCCATAAACTGATGTGTGACTGACAATGTCATTATCATGGTGATAAGAATAAAAAAACCTGGGCGCTATGCTTGTGGTGCGGAGCGTTCTTTGTTTCTTTTGCTCATGTGTTTTTGGCGCTGGCACACAGGCCTATTGGCTTTGGATGTGTGTGTCGTTTCTCTGCTTCTGCTGACGATGTCAGTTATCTAATCCCCTCAGGAGAAAAACATTACAATGCCAATGTAATAGTTTTGATTTGCATGGTTTATTACAAAAATAAAGAAATACAGCTATAAAGTTTTATCAATTTCTGGAAATTATGTAACAACCCCCTGTAGGTGACTTGCAACCCCCCCTACCCTGGGGAACCCCTGGTCTAGAGCAATGTCAGAAAAAGCTACTACTGCAATGGCAGCAGCAAAGAAGTCTATTCTGAACTCATGGAAGAGCCCTATCCTCCAACGGTACTGCAGTGGACGAACAAACTTTTATCATACTGGACATTTGAAAATATTATGTACAATATCAAGATTGAACCAGAGACTCTCCATTAAATGAGGTATGCAGTACTTCATTGGATTCTAATAAATTTATTCTAAATAAAAGGGAGGAAGGGTAGAATACAGTTCTCATTTCCTAAACTCCTGAGATAGGCTCCAGCTCTTTGTGCCCTTTAAAGTAAAACGGTAGGCACACATTTTTGTAATCTTTAAATCTGCAACAGAAACCCCAGTCCAATCAGACACATACAGGAGATGAGAGGTGGTAATGATTGAGTTGTTTGTTGATACTTGTGACTCTCTGCCTTTGTTAATCAGCTTACACTTTTACAGATTAGCTGTAAGTGTGCATGTTAACAAACAAGGTCAGCCTTACAGAGGGCAGATACATGTGTAAACCCTGCCTCTGATGCTGTCTCCTCACCGCAGCAGCTCAACAGCGCCAGTCACATCTCACTGCCATTAGTCTGTCAGGTCCCCATGACTGTGTTAGCTCTTCATCTGTGCCTCAGCCAGCAGTCTGTCTTACGCAAACACACTCCGCTGCTGTCAGGACATGATGCACAACCAGCCGCTCTCAGGAGAGTGATGCGCTGGCTGCTGTCTGTGCAGAGATTGGAGCAGAGCAGAGATGGATGAAGGCCCAAGAGGCAGCTCTGCGGAACCTGCTCAGGAAAGTGCTGATGCAACACAATCATTCCCACACACTGGATATTTTTGATAGACACCACGTAATGTCTGGGTTATGTTATCTGTATTGGCCTTTAAGTGGATTCTTGCAGACGAGGTGAGCTGAAGTAGACAGTAAAAATATGTTTTGGGTCAATGTATGTTTTGATTATGGACCTTCACTTATGGCCTAAATGTAAAGTTGTCACATAGACTGGTCAGGTCAGCTCCTTCCCCTACATCAAGGTCGTGTCAACGCTGACTCTTGATAATTTCCTGATAACTTTACTCCAGCTCAAAGGACAGCTTAAAATTCCCCATCATTTGGCTTTTTCATTTGTGACAATATGAGAGGTGTCTGGTGCAGGAAACCAATTATGCAGCCAGAGCATAGACGTTTAATTTTTACAGCTTACCTTTTTATGATTTTGGCCATTATAGCTTTAATACACAAGTTTAGAAGAACACTTTTAGCATTTATTTCAATCCCCAATTTCCTTATTTTACAGACAAACCACATTGTTTTATCATCATATGGTTATAGACAATCCAGATGCTATTTGGTTAGAACTTATTATTAACTTTTTCCTCCTAAAACATATAAGTGCACACATTTAAACCCCTTTCACACTTGCACTGTCCTCAAGACTTTATAAAACGGCTCACTTGGAAAACACTGTGTGTAGTATAACCTCTAGGTTGGTGTCATGTGATCAATGTCAGGAGAACTCAGAAGACCTCCAGAGTTGGTCTGCTGCTGAGCTGATGCTGTGTGACTGGTGCTGTAAGCAGAGTGCAGGGAGCAGAAGCCTAAGTTATCTGCGTTTAAAATTCCACCTTTTAGTTAGGTTGTGCATGTTTTAATATATATTAAGTATACATTTTTGAGCATTAACATCTATCACATCACAGTGAAGACAATAAATATTTTCTCCACTAATTCATGTTGTAAACGGCACCTGTAATTCCTTGCCGTACCTCTCTGTTCGAGACTCAGTAAAATAACCTGGATATTCTGTAATCTTTGAAGTCAAACATGGGTGTCCAGTTCTAATTTCTCATCCCTAGGAAAATACAAAGACAGAAGAGGATTAATGTTATTGTAGCTAAGGCCAGTCATTACATGCACAGCACAAAATGTAATTCCCCATACACTGTTGTGCTAGAAACCAATAACATATCAACAGTATATCAAGTATACTGCATGTCTGTATATACTTACTGCCTGATTGCCATATTCCACACACACTCATATTAAACTCCAAATCCAGCCTCTCTTCTCTCTTTGTCTGTTTGCCCTTTACTCGTCGTTCCCCTCAGACGTCATGTTCAGTCACTGCTCTCTTCGAAAAGTCACTGAGAGGATTAACAGTTTATTCCAATCTGGGGTTTATATATTTCTTTTTCCCACGAACTTCATTAGAGTTTAACTTCCACTGACAGCATCTAATATGATTTGTCACCGTGGCAACAGATACAGCTTTTGGATGGCTTGTACTTTCCCTTAATTACTATATTTTTTATACTACCACTGCAAGTTTGTATTTCATTTTAGGACTATTTTTTTTACTTATTTGTACTATATGTCAACCTTTTCCAAGTATGTTATTATAATATAATAATAACAATAATAACATTGTAATATAGACTACTTGCAAATAAAATGCTAGTCTTCATTGTAAAGCAATGTTAAAGTTAAAGAAATATACGGTTTTGTGAAGGAGGTATGAGTCTTCTTATGATAAATTCCACAATTTCACCTTTTTGCATTTTTTTTTTACAGAAAAACTCTTTATAGCCATTGTTTCTCTTTGACCATAGACCTTATATTATGTAGAATAAGGGCAAAATATGCAAATGTCCAGCAGGGGGAGACATTTGCCTGTGCAGCTCATAATGAACTACTGAATCTTAATGCAACTGTGTGTGAACATTAGCAAGTCATCTCATGTTGTTTGGAGGGTCCTCAAAACATAAAACTGACTATTGAAAGAATCTGCCACAGGGAAGAAATATTCTTTTCTCATCTCCTCTCCAGGTGTGATTGGTTTGAACCTGTCAGAATGACCCTGGATGCCCTCACAGAGAAGCCCAATAAAATTTGCTTGTGTGAAATGTAATACTTTGACACCTTTTGAACCCTACATAATGAATGAAGTTGCTGCTGCAAGATCAAGGCTTGTGTTGCAGCATGAAATGATCAAATATGACATGCAAACAGAGCCAAAGCTAATGCCATCTGTGATGTTATTTTACACTTTTATGTGCTTATCTTCTGGCAGATGTGCTTTGGGCAATAGTAACGTTATCATGGCAGTGACAGCATAGAAGTTTATTGGCTAGTTGTAAAATAGCATCATCTCCTATTTCTTAGTGTTATTGTAAAGTTTATGTTCTGTCTAGTGACCATACTATTTTTCTCTACTTTCCATAAAGTATTGTTGACTACTTTAAGTTTAAGACAATGGGTATAATAGGAAAATGTAAAAAAAAAACAGGTACTCGGCTAAAAACAGGTACTCGGCTAATCTTCAGTCAGTGAGATCAGGAGATGGCTATGTGTTGGGACTCATTGGCACTAGAAAAAGCCACTACGGGGGACACTCCGGAGGAACACCGAGGAGTTCACAGGCCAGCCGAAAGACATAGCGTGTCCTAGGCCTTCCCTGGGGCCTCCTCCTGGTGGGACATGCCTGGAACACCTCCCAAGAAAGGCATCGGCAGCAATAGCACTTGAGCAAACAACCTACTCAATAGCTTTATTTTGTACTTTATTACAATCACTATTTCACACTGTATTTGTTTATGGCTCTATACTTCCTCATGGACATAAAATATTAATAATAATCTTATTATTAATATTTGAAAAACAAGGTTTAAAGAGTGCTTAACAATAAAAGCAATGTGTACAGTAAAACAATAAAACAGCAGCAACAAAATGAATCAACAACTAAATGGGTAAGTCAGCAAATCAGTGACATAATTTAGTAGAGGCAAAAGCCAAACAAAACAAGGATGCAGATTCAACACAAAATATAAAACTCATAATTAACTTAAAAGTTAAGGATATGTTTTAAAAGATGTCATCACTATAATAAATATAATGGATAGAAAATGTATTTTATAGATAAAAAAATATAAAAGTAATTAATAAAAAAAAGAAATAAATACAAAATAAATACGGCAATAAATATCATAAAAAGATACAAAAATATATATAAATCTATATAAATGGGTTTTAAGAAGTGATTTAAAAGATGAAACTAATTCTGCCAGGTTTATCTCCTCAGGCAGGTCATTCCCAAGTTGGGGGGGGCTCTAACTGAAAACCCCGGTCATCTTGATTTGGATCAAGACTCAATCCACATGAAGGCCTTAACAAGCTTTTAAAGTAAAAGCTTAAAATCAGTTCTAAAACGCACAGGAAGTCGGTGGAGTGAGACTAAAACTGGTGAGGTGTGTTGACGTCTGTTAAAACCTGTGAGAAGCCTAGCCTAGTCTGAACAAGTTGGAGGCGAGAGAGTGATTTATGGTGATTTATGAGAAAATGAGGGCATGAATAACTTTTTTGAAATCTGGGGGAGTTAAAATTTGTTTAATTTTGGAAATTGTGCAAAAATAAAGAAAACATTTTTTTTATTATTATTTATTTTTGTGCTTATTGAAGGAAAGATCAGACCGTGGACCGTGGTGGTTGTGAATATGGGATATGGACTGAGGAGGGTTGACCAGAATGATTTCATATTTTGTGCTGTTGAGTTGGAGAAAGTTTGTAGCCATCCAACTGTTCAGATTGTTAAAACACAGCAGCGAGGTTTCTAGTGTCATTTAGTCTCAGCAGAAGGTATATCTTTGTCGTCAGCGTAACAGTGAAAGGACACGTTATGTTGAGCTATACTGTGAACTTAGGGGAGCATATAAATAGACAATAAAATTGTCCCTAACCTAGAACCCTGCGGTACACCACAGTGTAATGTTGGCTGAGGAGGAGCTGTAATTAGTTATGGTGACTAAGTCATTCTTTTACTCCAGGAATGTGTGAGTCTTTTTAAACTTTTATTGGTAATGTCACTTTTGGAGTTACTGATGTCTGCCTCTAAGAAAAAGTAAAGTTTAGCTGAAAGTACAAGCTGTTTTCTAAAACTGTAGAAGTTGCCACTTGGTTTAGTCCACTTTTTAACTGTTGTAGATGCTGCAGGCTGTATGACTGTGTGTGCATTTATTAAAGTGTGTGTGTGTGTGTGTTTGCACATGGCTCACAGCTGCCACACTCCGGGCTTGAGTCATCTACAGCTCATAAATTACCAGAAACCTCGACCCAGCGGCCCTCTCCAGGCTGTTAGTTCTTCATGCCAGTTATGTGACGTGAGCGTGCTTTAATGTGATACTGTTTGTCCTGCAGTGTATCGGGAGGAGAGCTGTTTGACCGGATCGTGGAGAAAGGGTTTTACACAGAGAAAGACGCGAGCACTTTGATCCGACAAGTGCTGGACGCCGTAAACTACCTGCACAGGATGGGCATCGTCCACCGAGACCTCAAGGTACAACCAGCACATGATCTGTCTGTTTCCCACTAGCACTGAAGGAAACTGGTTAAAGTCAAAAACATAACAAAAAACACATCAGGGCATGTCTAATTTGCATAGCTCAACTCAAATGCAGTGTTTGATACACAGTAAATGGGTCTCTCTCCTGCCAAATACACATAATATATTATTCATAGTTGACCCATCTCATTCTGTGTCATAATTACTACCTTCTGTAGGTTAAATTTATCACATTTCCCCCCACGACTGAGTTGAGTTTTTCCTTGCACTGATGAAGGCTCAATAAAAAAATAAATAAAAAAATAAATAAATAAAATAATAATAATAATAATAAAAAAAATTTATAATAATAATAATAATAATAATAATGGATTAGATTTATACAGCACTTTTCAAGGCACTCAAAGCATTTCAAGTATCTTAAGTGACAGTATGAACTGCGGAGAGACCACCCGAGCCACTCGAAAGGACAGAGGGTATTGTCTTGTAAAGTCTGTAAAGTAAAAAATGTAATGATTATTAAAATGTAGTTTTCTCTGTAGACTTTTTGACTTTTTTCTTGATAATGGATGTCTGAGTGTTGCTTTTGTGTCATGTGTTATCTGGCCTAAAGGATGTAAAGTTCTCTAAGAGCATATGTGCCAGACCATACTTCATTTTAGACCAGAAAGACCACAGTGGCGGACCAGCTTGTACAAGTTGCACTGGGTAAAAGAATGTCAACTTTGTAAACTTTGTAAAATGTGCTGAATGGCATTTGTGTAATGGCTTCGAAGAAAGTATATCTCAAATGAAAAGTATGCAAGTGTTTGTGCCTGTCTTTATGTAATTAATAATAATAATGAAAGTATAATCAGGTGTCCGCTTCTGAATAAGGAAAGCTCCCGTTGGCTGTTGGTCTACATGGCTTATCAACAGTTGATCTATGTCGGATGAAAATCTTAAAGTGTTTATTCCAGCACTGACTTGCTTACTGCTTATACAGAGAAACTGCACCAAAAAGAAAACCTTAAATAGAGACTAAAACGCAACATAAATCTGAGAGATTTACGTTGATAATTACCTTAAATAATTATTTTAATAGTCTCCACTTGTAAACAATTAATGTCAGTGAATATGACACAGAGATCAAAATTACACAGTACCTCTTTAAATCAAATAAAATGTGTGTAATGATGTTGGGGGGTTGCCAGTGTGGTCCTGGTACAGTAGGCAGCAAGTTGTGGATTTGTGTCTTATCTATGGTTAATGTTGATGGCCTTGCTATTCATCTCATCATCTCAGAGACATAATAGAGAAACAGAGAAGAAGACATTTGATTTTAGTATTTGGTTACACTTTGGAGCTTAACCCCTTTTCCTCTTGAGCTCCTCTCCTCTCTCCTGTTAATGTGAACACTCCCAACACACTCCCCTCTTTCTACTTCCCCAGTGGTTTATACTCGGTTGACAGCCTGTGATTTACTGCTACAATAAAGTCCGTGGCTACACACTCGCGGCACTCCGAGGGTCAAAGCAGCACGTGGCGGCTGTTAGGAGCAAGCCCATTGGTCAGAGCAACCTCAGCGCGCAGCGATGACAGGACCACAGGGTTTATATCTCTCCTGGAAAAGCCTTTTTATCCCTCTGTGGCAGCAAAAGTCAAGGCCATGAGCGTGTGTTTGTGTGTGTGTGTCCAACATGACTCTTGTAAATAGAGCTCTTTCCAACGTTACGTTCTTAGTTTAATCAGGTCGTTAAACATTGGGGTGATCTCATAGAGTTTGGAGCATTACTTACTGTTACAATAGTTCATAAATGTCTAAATGTTTGAAATTCTTTGCTATTCAAGTAATTTTTTTGCCCTGAATTGCTCCCAAACAAATATATTACAGTTGGTTGGATGTAAAATCATGGGAATGTGTGGATAGGTTACATTTCTTTTTCTTTTTCTTTTGTGTCTTTATTTTTCCTAATGTCCAACAAATTGTCCAAACCTGTAGTTTTACAGTGCTCTATAAAGAAATTAGAACCCGAATTGGACTGGATTTCCAAACTGAAAGATTTTGTAGCCAAACATAAAAATGAGCAGTATTGTTTTCATGCTACAATGAGAATAGGACTTAACATTTTACAGATTTCTCCCAAAAATAGTTTGTATGGGAACTAGAAGGCATCTTGAAATAGTCTTGAAAAGTGTCTACTGGTGGAACTGGAATCAGGACAGAGGGGTAGTCCTATTATATACATTTTTTTACAATACACCTATGATTATTTTACCCCAGACTTCTTGTGTATACAAAAAGAAGCCAACATGTTTCTTCCTTTGTTAAAGAAAATGCACTGAACGCCTCTAGCTCTTCTTCTGAGTTTCAAGACTATATCATTGCAACCACAGATAACTCCGTTTTTATAAATTGTCAAAAATATATATTTCTTTTATTATTTGCTAAAGGTAAAATCAATCAAACCAAACTTGAGTGGCTTTGTCCAATTAGGACCACTAAAATGGATTTGGGCTTTGAAAACAGCTATGCAAAGAATAAATTACAAGCCTCCGTTCAATAATTTCCAAAATGAACTCCACAACTGCTTTCTTTGCAATTGACAACACACTGTTAACTTTGTAATCTGAACAAATTTACATTTGCAAACATTTGGTTAGTTGTCTAAGCACCTAATCTAAAAGGCCTTTCTCCTCGTCCTCTTCACAGCCTGAAAACCTGCTGTACTTCAACCCCCAAGACGAGTCTAAGATCATGATCAGTGACTTTGGTTTGTCCAAGATGGAGGGCAGCGGTGACGTCATGTCCACGGCCTGCGGGACGCCGGGATATGTTGGTGAGTGTCTTCAAGTGTCCTTCATGTTGGCTTAAGGCCAATAGGACAATATCTAAGTCATAAATGCATTTTGGTTGCTTGTCAGTGTTGCCCTGCTTTTATCAATGAGTTAAACAAATATAAATGTATAGTAAATTGCACATTATGGAGGAAATGTTTTACTGACTAAAACAGGGACTCTGAAGCAGATGGCAGTAAAATACAGGGCTGTTTTTTGTGAATAACATGGTTTCATGTTCAGCACACATTTTGATCTTTCAAAAAAGCTGAGTCACGGTGACCAATGGTGTAGCAGCACTGACAGTGTTTTAGATAAAAGCAACTCTTTCAACATTACAAAGGTCACATCCAGTCACATCTAGGTTTTCATCCAAAATACTTGTCCTTTGCAAACACTTTCTTTCTGCTTCTTCATAGCAGACACTTCATGCAAATGAGAGTTTGGGTTTTGTAAAAAGAAGGAATCTCTCAGTCTTCTTTTTATAAGATTTCAAGATTCATTACTGAAGAGCACCAAAAGGACACTACTCTCTATATTTGTTATAGCTAAGCAGTACTCTAGCATGCCATCATTTGTTTTGTGTTTGTTCTGGAAGCATGAAAGTCTAAAACTAGACATGTAATACTATCATAGGCATCTATGAAGTAATGAGTAATAAGTTGGTCTGGAAAAAATCCAGACATGTGAAATTAAATTGTTAATCATGTATGTTTTTTAAACAGACTGTACCTGATATTTTCTTCTTCTTAAAATGATTGAAACCCCAAATAGTATATTGTAAAAGCAATCTTTTGGGAAAAAAAATAGGCTTTATGA
The DNA here is from genome assembly GCA_024349245.1 of Neodontobutis hainanensis. NCBI lineage: Eukaryota > Metazoa > Chordata > Actinopteri > Gobiiformes > Odontobutidae > Neodontobutis > Neodontobutis hainanensis. The sequence goes on along the minus strand of JALDNG010000374.1, from coordinate 103,730 downwards.
CGCTATTGTCTGTTTATTATAGAGGTTTGTAATAGATGAAAAAATGTAAGAAACTGGCCAATTATAACAAAAAGGAGCACTCCCATTGGTCTGCACTGGCTTGTGATGTGACAATTATGAGATAATTGTCGTTCTGAAGCTCTAGTCGCAGCTAAGCTAACCTTGCTGTAATGCATTAGTATTTTGTGGAGGAAAACATTTATCCGGTTTTACTTTTTTGATAGAGAAGCAGGAGAGGTCCCTAGGCGTCTTTTGCTAGAGAGTGGGTCTGAGACAGAGACGGCAAAAAGAAAGTCAGTTAGTAAACTTTTAAATAAAAAAATATCTTCACTAAGTAATTTTCCAACAACTTCATCTAGGACAGGGGTGGGCAATTATTTTTCCCCAAGGGCCACATTAAAACATAGAACTCTTGTGGGGGGCCGGGCCAACAACGTGAACACTCAATAACAACACATTTCTTATGCTTAGAGTTTAAAGTTTGAAGCAAAACAATAAGTACAGTATATTAAATGCACAGTCACAGCTGCACCCTCTTCAGTTTTAGATGCACTCTTTACAGTTTGTTCCAAAACCAGTGAAAACGATCTCTCTGAGAGTAGAGATGCTAGCTTTTGGAAAGGTTGTTACCGTTTGGAGCATGTCGTAGTGGAATCATCGGATCACTGCAAAATATTTAAGGAAAAGAACAAAGATATGCAGTCTTTAATCATCAATAAAATATTAGTAAATGCTTGGCGGGACAGATTAAAAAGCTCAACAGGCCGCATGTGGCCCCACCCCTGATCTAGAGTATAAAGTAATGGCCACCGAAAAGTAAAACCACTGAATGAGAATGTCTTATAAGTGGCATTTCCTTACCACGTACACCCCAATGGGCATAATCCTAACGTAAACAAGCAAGTTTAGACATTGTTACAACAGAAGTAGTGTTTATTTATGTAAACATAGTCTTCTCCATGTTCCTTTTTGATATCCAGAAATAAACACCAAGGTCAAAGTGTTAGCATGCGAGGCTAAACATTGCACTCAGAAAGCACTGCTTTGGCAATACATTCATGTCATTTTAATCAGGATCACAATGCAGTCATGATATTTACAGAACAGTTTGAAATGTTTTTTGGCTGTTTATGATTTATTAGTTACATTTGGTTTCTACGCTAATGTGATACTAGCATTCACAATTTGCTAAAGCTTTATTGTTATTTAGCATCAGACAAACACATGAAATAATCTACAACTCTGTCTCACCTCTTTAGTAAAAAGTATTGCCATAGTTAATACCTAACGCAGATCTGAGCTGCCTCCACGGCTCAAACTGACTCTCGTCTTTGCCCATCGTCGGTCAGATTACAACTTTGCTCTTTTGGTCGCACTTGATAATGCTTGCTTGCGTTTTTATGTTTGTGAGGAGTGTCCGTGAGTGTTTGTGTTGTGCCAAAGGCTGGTCGCTTCTCTCAGACCTCAGAATCCATCTCAACTAACACTTCACAGGTGAATGTAGTTGTGCTGTTTACATCCATAAAGAAACGTGAGCACGCATTACGTCACTGCCGCAGTTTTTTTGCGGAAAATTCAAACTCAAATACCCAAATGAAATTGAGCATACCGAAAAATTTAGGCAACTACGTTTTACTCATCTCATTGAGATAGGTTTATAAATACACCAAAAAGGAACACATAGTAAGCTTTTTTTTTAGCCTAAAAGCTACATTTGCCTCTACTCGTCCCTTATGCTGAGTGCGCACATCATACATTTAAATTTACACATACTATACAATCTCAAGGACTACACTCACATATCCTGGGTTTTGTTTGTGTTAGCCTTAGTAATCATTAATTTATCTCAGTTAAGCAATTCATGCATTATATTTTAGATAAGATGCATACACATAAGTTTATCAGTTAAACAGTTTATTTTGTGTTGGCTCATGAGTTTCATTATGTTGATCTGGTCCATACAGGGTCTGGAAATGGAGAGAAGGGCTGGCCCAAATACTTCCTGGCCATACCTGGAGCTGATGATGTCACTTATGGCATCATCAGAAGCTACTAAGTGGAGAGGGGGTTCTTGAAATAGATCTTATATTACTGGGTTACCTGTTATACATTTAATTGTTTCATGTCTGTATTTGTTTAATGTTTGTTCAGTGATTATAATGTTTAGGATGTTGGGGAGTAAAGTATAGCTTGATTGGAGAATTCCAGCTAAGTGGGAAAGGCCTAGTATAAAAAGCAGGTGTGTGCTTCATGTGGGGACTGTTTGTGAGGAGAGAAGGCCGATGCTGCCGCTGATGTATGTATAGAAGGTGGGGGACACTGTAAATAAAGGCCACCTGTTGGATTTGACGTTGCCTCTGAGAGTCTCTTCTTCAGTCATTTTAGCCACTCAATGCTACGCTACTTCACAAGTACCTTTAATCTGACATGGAATTTTTTACAATTCAATCTTCTTATATTTATTAAAAGCATGTAAATTACAAATACCCTTTCATGCTCTTTAATGTTGTGCTACCCTCAGTCGGGTAACGTCTCAGCCTTTTCCACATGCCTCCACAGTCCAATTTAAATGTTAATCAAATTGGTTTCTTCAGGCTCTAATCTGAGAAAAACACATAAAAATTTAAATGAGTAATGTTCTTTTCCATTTGACACAGTTTGTCGCTGCGCTGTCTTTCTCGATGTGATCTGTCTTATCAGTGTCTCACAGACTGCTCTGGATCACGGCAGAACCAGGACGGGTGTGTTTGTGTGCACTCATGACTGGCATATTGAGTTCATCTGTGAGGTGGATGTGTGTGTTTACGAGACCAGTTTTAAGGGCACTTTTTAAAGGTCGAGGGACTCATTGTTACTTGGTCTCAGACATTGGCACATGAGACAAGACACAGCTGGTTTATTTGTCCATAACATTGTGAATGGATTGATTTGTCACAGTAAAAGAGTAAGGCTCACCAGAGATTTCTCACTTGATGTTAAACGGAAAAATGCTAAAAGAGCAAGAAAACATTGTGCGCACAGTGGCTTCATTTGTCAAGCACTTATTATAATGTGGGCTCTCTTCAGGTTCATGTTCAAGTGGTCCAGTGCTATTAGAATATGTTCTTGTGATGCTACAAAATTAAAGTTGCTAAGATCAATGGCCATCAATGTTCATCAATGTAATAGCAGCCGGAACAGGAAAATCTAAATAAAATCTGTGTCTCCTGGATCTGTCTGGTCACAGAGAGTCTCTGTCTAGGTCTGAAGCTGTCCAATCAGCACTAGATCATTTGACCACTTGATTTTTATGAGTTCCTGTTCATTTTTGTTTTAGTTTAGTTAAGTTTAGTATTTTTTTTTTTATTTCAGAAAGACTCCAAACTATAACTCCAAGAAAAAGCTAAACGGCAGCTCATTTTAAAGGCTTGGCTACACATAGACAGACAGACTATTTATTTGCACAGATTTGTTTGCACACTGTATATGTTATTATTGGTTGCTTTTGGGTTGTTGTTAGTTTTGAAGAGCATTTGTTGCAAAACTCAATTTATAAATCTTAAAGTAAAGTTTTTATGGGTGTGTCTTTTGAGTATGTGTGTATCCATGGTAACGGCCACAGCAACAGTGGCAGCTGTGAACCGGGTTTATGCATTTGTTTGGCTCCATTAGGATCGATTTTTACTTTCTGACTTCTAATTGCTGATACTTACAGATAAACATTGTGTTGCCAAAGCAAAACTAACTCATTACACATGGTCTAAATGCTCTTCTGTGATTCCTGGCAGTGTTTACCACCATGTTGGGATGTGGAGAACTCGTGTGAGTGTTTGTAGTGGTGCCATATAACCTGATACAGTTTGCCAAATGCTCTTGTGTGGACTGACATACTTCTATAAACAGAGAGAGGAAGTATTAGTTTAAAAATATCTGTGTATGTTTAAGGCCTAAGTTTTCCGCTGCATTTAAAATGTTAGAGTTATCAGGACCTTAACAACTCTGCTGTATCAGACTACAACCAAAAAAAAAAAAAAAACAGCCATCCAGAATACTAGCTTGGCAAGCCAGACTTGTCGTTGTATCAGCAAGGGGTCTGGAAGGTTCACTGCCAGCTTGTTTTTTGGGGCAAAGGGACTTGGGGCCAACCAATCAGAATTGCAACGGACATGACGTTAGCTAGGCGACAATCTACAAAGAGGTAAACAAACAAACAGGGCGTGCAAAAACATCTTCTTTTAAAAGGAGCACTCTTAGTGCTCGCTGCTGTTGAGGATTTAATCACGTAATGTTGTCTTAATTATTTAAAACTGATTGAAGAGCAGAGATGAACAAACTTTCTGTGTCGCGCGCCATCTTGATCTTTGAACAAGGGACTTGGGTCACCTAAGTGTGACGCCAGGCAAAACTCCAGCGACATTTGAATGTGATTGGTTGGTACAGAACATACCTGAGGAACTGACTGGCTTATGGAGCTTTGTCAGACTGAGTTCCTGTTTATAGAATATACAGAAAGCTCACGCCAGGCTGTGCCAGGCTAAGAAAATACATCTCCGGACAATAAAACAGTAATAAATTAAAATGAATCTTCTCATAGGAGAAAGATCAAAGTTGGCAGAAGCACAAAAATGAGCATCGTAAATACTTAAATCTTAGCATTTAATTAATATAATACATTAAGATCATGTTTTATTTTCAATAATTGCCTTTATTGACTCCAATTGATGTCATGGATGGATAAAAACTTAAAAATGATCCTTGTAAGTCTGGGCTTGTGGTGATTAGATTTTATAAGTATTCCCTGGGATCTTTTCCAATGTATTATGCCCTGGTCTTGGTCTTGGACTTGTTCCCTAAGTGTATTAGTGTGTCTGGTACTCAATACACTCTGGGCTTGGTCTTGACTAGGGCTGCACAATATACTGATAATTTATCATCACATTATCACTCGTTACAATATCCAACTCTCAAAAGAACAGTTTAAAATTGCAATAATACCATGGTGTTTGTGACATTCACTTTTTTCCTGTCAAAATATTGGTCCAACCAGAGCCTTTACTCAAACTCTGTGGGCCAAGGAGGATAATCAAGAGTTATGATTATTATTGTTATTAGTCACAGATGTTCAGTGAAGATGTTGAAACACAAACAGTGCAGTCGCAACTGACAAACCTCATAAACAAATCAGCTGCTAACACAAACAAAAGGATGACAGCTCTTATTTTTAATCTGGAATTACTTAGTGTGTGTTTTTGTTATTTAATTGTTCCATTGACTCACAAAATACTTCATACATGATCCATGAAGCATCACAGCAGCTCGGCTTTTACCTTAAATGGTCACCTTCAGACCCAGACCTGTGCTGTTTTACCTCCTGCAGAGATGTTTGTAACCTCAGGACATTTCCACTTCAGTAAATCAGTGTCTAATATAACTCTGTGCTATAAATAACTCAGAAATGCACACAATCAAAGACAGAGCTGAAGCATTGCAGTGTGTTTTTACTTCTTCCATTTATCTACCAACACTGACAAAGTAGCATTTTCTTTAGTATATTTATGTCTAGTCAAGTGTCAATATATAGAGCTTTTATGTCTTTACATCAATATCTACGACCAGACAGGGAACGTTAATAACAATAATCTGGTTTATTAATCGTTCGCAGATATAGAAGCCATGTCAATTTATTTACATTAATTAATAAATTAATTTATAATTTTTGAGCATTATTTGTAGTTGACTCTGCCCCAGACCAGAGCTGTTTGTTCATATGTGGCCGGGGTTTGTGTTGCCAGCTTTAACGTCTGTTGGGTCTTGTGTGTGTACTGTATGTGTGAGGGAGATAGAGGCAGAGCAGCGGTGACCTCTCAGTCGTCAGTAATTTGCTGTGTCCAGACTCGATAATGAGCTGCAAAGGAAGGTCGGTCCGGGCTGTCCCCTCACACAATCTGCCAGAAAACACCATTCGCTCTGAAACATTAGAACAGAGCTGGATGATGTGGCAACAAAATATCAATATTTTTTCCAAAATGACCGATGATGATAATATTGCCAGTCATGACATTATTTATTTTCACTGATGGTAGGTGTTGGCTTAGTTTATACTTTATAGATACTTTACATTGGATTAGATTGTCCCAGATTGTCGCACAGAGAGAGCCATTCCCATCTGCATCAACTTTTCCATCATTAACAAAACAAACATGTGAACAAAATGTTAATCTGCAGGAAGGTGGTGCCTTTTCTGTTTTACAGCTCATTAAACCTACATTTTCACATAAAAAACACACACACAGCAGCTTTAACTAGGCCTCATGCTGAGGAAACGGTAAGGTAAAAGCTTATAGGCTACTGCTAAATGGAGCATCAAGATTGATTAATAATAATGGATTGTTTTGTTGCAGCTCCTGAAGTCCTCGCACAGAAGCCCTACAGTAAAGCTGTGGACTGCTGGTCCATCGGAGTCATCGCCTACATTCTGTAAGTACCACACACACACACAATAATGTCATTACATGGGATTTCTACCAAACTCCTAATTTCTGAGACAGCTGTGGCTAAACTAAAGAGTATAGATGTGGATACTTGTGGATAAATTGTTACTTGTGGATAGATAGAGTCAGATGAATGGACACTAAAGTTGAAGGAAAAGCATATTGATGTGGTTAACCAGACCAGAATTTATGTGTCTTAAGTCACTGTAACTCAACCTGGAGGAAGCATTTTTATTCAGATTTGGATTCAGAACACTTTATTCATCCAATGAGGGCAAGTCAGTTTGCAGTCATCGTTCATTGAGAGACAAGACAAACACAACAGCATGCATCAACAATCATCGTGCAGCAGCCTGTAAGTGCTGCAGGTCAGGAAATGATGAATTAATCAACCAACACCAGCCTTAAACATGACAAGACGCACCTCAAACAGTGCTAAATAATTTGGTAAATTTGTAATTACACTGGCCAATTTGACATCATATTTTTACATCATATCCTCCAACTGTTGATTCAGGGACAATAAATGTGTAATCACTCACAGACTTCAAAATGTCAGTGTTGTCACTACACCTGTTTCATTATTTTATATGTGTGGCACAATCAGATCTGCTAATCACACATATATTTTCCCAGGTTGAGTAATCTACCCCTCTGCAGGCTGATATTTCTTCTCTTAATGCCCATTTAATCAGTAACAGTGACTCACCTCCTCATTCCGTGACAAGCTCAGGACAGAAATATCAGTAAAATAGCAGCGTATGTTCAAATCCAGTGTTAATTGACTTTTTTGACATGATCTATTTATAGTTTGCTTTACAGCGTCACCAAAACCAAATGGAGCTTTGAACAAATGACAATTTATGGAGCTGAAGTATTTTACTTTGTCTTTAGCTGCGTCACCCCAACCTCTTAGTCACAGTCCAACTTCTGTCTGAGAATGTTAAAATAATAAACAGTGATTTATTTAAACCTCTTTTCTACAGCATGTCCATCAAAGAAATACATAACTCGACATAGCTTGATACTAGTTATTTGTCTAATTTATGGTTATAATACTATGCAATACTCTAGTTTGCAGGGATAAGCTACGACAGCGCCTCTGAAGAGAGTAGAACTCCATCTAAATGAAGAATGATGATTAAAAAAAATACAAATAAATGGAAAACAAAACAATCCCATCATAAAATGCAAGTGTATACTTATTCTAGCCACTAACAGAAACTGAGCACATATCCCTACAGATATATAGTTATACAATGGTACTAAAGTTATAAAACCATAAGATAAAGGGCTAGTAAAAGCAACTATACACCAACAATGCAACAAAAAGTGTAAAAACCACCATTGCAAACAATGGTATAGATGTTGTACTTTATAGATGCTTGACTCTGACTAATACACAGTTGGCCTTAAATAAAACTATCAACAGGCAGTAATAGGTACTCTTCTCGACATAATCAAACAAGATAAAAGATAGATAATAAAAGTTGCAAACCCCACATTATACAACACTGTTTCGGTGTAAATGTGGCATAAAAGCTGGAGGCAGAACAGCTCCTCAGCATTTCTATGTCAAGAAGTACCTGCTCCTCTTCAGTAGATACTCCTTTATGTTCTCACTTGGTTTGAACCTTGTTCTACACTTTGAGCTCTTCCTTCAGAACAACTTGTATGTGTCAAGTCTCTAAAGAACATACTGAACCTTCAACAACCCTTTTCCTCTTGGATACAGAGAAAATAATAAGTCTTATGTTATGTTTCATAGCTGTACATTAAACATAAGACAATGATTCAAAACTACAGCAAGACAGTAGAAACATTGTAAATAGAAACAAGTGAATAAACTATTGGTTATGTTTGTCAGTGGAAGCAACTGAGCAAAGCATTCAACAACACGTTTATTACCCTGCAATATTAAATGTGTATCTAAAAATTTAAAAATAAAAGCATATGTTTGTACACAACATATAACTTGAATTCTTTCTCCTATGAGGCCTGTAATGTCAGCCTGAAGTCATATGGGACGCACTAGTGACACAAAATTATTTTGAGAAGTTATAAAACATTACAGAAACAAAACTAAATATTCAGACTTTAGCATCTGGGTGGTCCAAAATGTTAATTAAAGTGGCACTACACAATTAACTTTTTGTCGTCCATGTCTCTGACTTACTCACCTTAAAAGTCCCTTTTCTCTGTTTTTCTTCTTTGGCACTCAGACAAAGGTAATGTTTGAAGCAGAAGCAGACTCAGAAATGACCCTGTCCCATCACATTAATGTGTACAATAAGCTACAACTTTATTTTCATTCAAATATGCTTTTTTATTTGGACCAGAGAGGGTATATTGGTTTCTATGGCGACCCGCCGCTGAGAGGAAGAGGGCTGTCTAGAAACCATCTCTTAAGTGCAAAACTGAAAAGAAGTGAATATTCTCTTCACACATATTAGAGTGTTACAAAAATCACCACACAGTCACACAGATCAAGAACTTCCTGTTTCCTGTTAACGGTTTGAACAAAATATACTAAAATACAATTCCAGTTAATATATGACACTTAGTCACACCTCGTCCCTCTTACAGCAGAAAATTACATCAGAAAAGGCCCATTTTACCATTTGACTATTTTAACTATTTTGGTATTGGCAATTATTTGCACAACATTATTTTAGTTCTGCACTGCCTCTGAGTGGCCGCAAATGGAGGCCTAGCTTTTCCTCTTTGTTGTCCCTCTTGTTGTCTCCCCCAGCGTCTACTCCTATTTTATATTCTAACAATATCATAGTTAAAAACTGTCTTAAAATCTGGTCTCAAGTCAAACAATACTTTGAATTGAGGGAATACCAGTCTTCCCCGCTGCACTCTAATACATTATTTCCTCCTCTCTCAAGGATGGGGCATTTGCCGTTTAGAAAAGACATGGACTTGTATGGGCAAAAGACCTCTAAGTTGATGGTGTACAAGCATCATTTGCTCAGTTATCCTGTAATTTTACCCTGCCATATGCCGATTTCTTTAATTTTTTGCAGTCTTGGGACTTTATTTGTAAGCATTTTCCTGGTTTTCCTGCAATCCCAGATATTACTTGGCCAGCCAAGCCAGCCTGGGCAGCCAGACAGCTTTCTCTTTGTATTGCATACACAGAGATTGTTTGATACTGCATTTGCTTCTGTTCTTTAAGACCTGGACATGTCTTTAGGCAAGGCAAGGCAAGTACATATTATATTTAGTCATATTTTGTATTTTATTTTATTTTATTTTTTTCTCGTGGGGGCTTACTTAAATGTAGATGTTTGATTGTACTTTTGTAGTGTTTCTAATTTGGAAAAATGTTCATAAATAAATCATACATAAAATAAAAAGGGTTAGGGTTAGATATTTAGGGTAAGCACAGGTATTCATTTGCAAAATACAAAATAAGCAACCTCTAAATATATAACCATTAGGAACTATCTACAGTGTAAAGAAGAACCAAGTCTTAACCGAGTCTTAAAAGTGAGTGTGGCCCCACAGAGCCACACTCACTTTTTTTTACATAGAAAAGATAGTTTTTACACAATAGGCCTAAATATGCATGTAAATTACTTTTGGTGATATGCTGGATTTTTTGTTTTGTGGAGAGAGAAAAATGTTGGCACCCTGTCAGCAATTAGCACAATTAACGTCGGGACTAAGACCTCGTCAGCTTTTAGCCGCTGCTCAGGTGGAAGGATCCCGTTAGTTAATCAGGCGGGATAATCACCCGGTGTCCTCGGTGCAATCAGACGGATGGATGCTGAGTGACGGGTTAGAGCCTGAAACCTGAGGGGTGCATCTCTTCACACCGGGGCGACCCCTCTATAGCTTGAATTATATGCCTGTGTGTGTTTGTATTTGGAGCGAAGGGGGACTTCTGTGACAGGTGAGTTGATTGAGAGACAGCAAAACAAAATGAGCAGTTTTGAAGAGACCTGACTTTCTTTCTTTTCTTTTTTTTTCTATCAATGGAGAGCGGCATTTTAATGAGTTATTATGAAAATCCAGGATTCAATAATGAGGCTCAGATGATGTTTATGCTCGAGCTGCATTTGTTCTGACGGTTCACTTGGCTCATTACGGAGACTGGAGCTCACAGTCTTCTGCAGGAATCTCATGATAATCCGGTTACGAAGATACAGGTAACTGTGACTGAGGAATGGGGCTGTTCCTGTGGAAGAATGAAAGGGGTCAGTAAATAATAATACAAGCATAAGATCCACATTTAAGACCTTATCAAGAAAAATACACCATGATTTGCCATATAATTTTGGTCATTTATTTATCTACAGTACACTTTACTGACCCTGAGAGCATTGTCCTTTCAAGCCATTTTCTAAAAAAGATTGGCACCCAGACAGTTTTGTAAAGAAAGCACCAAATCTAATATCTATATCTACACTTATTGTGATTCTAAAATGCACTTCACTCCAGTATTTGTCTCTGATACCAATGAGTATTGGCAACAATAAAGGTGAACAACCCACACTATGTTTATCTGTAGTAAAGAAAACATACTAGTGTTGTGTTCAAGGCACAGTGGCACAGAGCAGCACGCTCGCCTTTCAGCAAGAAGGTCTGGGTCCAGTTACTCCGGTTTCTCCCCGTAAAGGGGGAGAAATAAAGGGATAGTAAAAATAAAAAATATATAGATAAGACCGTTTTGTCCGAGACCAAGTCATGTCCAAAACAAGACCAGGATTATGGCAAGTCAAGATCAAGTCAAGAGTAAAAAGAACAAAATGGAAAAATGCCAGGGAAGAGTCCAGTCTTAGACCAGGTCCAGACTCACGGAGGTCAGTGTTCGTTGAAGGAGACAGAGTTAGTCCGGTCTTAGACCAGGTCCAGACTCACGGAGGTTAGTGTTAGAGACAGAGTTAGTCCAGTCTTAGACCAGGTCCAGACTCACGGAGGTCAGTGTTTGTTGAAGGAGACAGAGTTAGTCGGTCTTAGACCAGGTCCAGACTCACGGAGGTTAGTGTTTGTTGAAGGAGACAGAGTTAGTCCGGTCTTAGACCAGGTCCAGACTCGTGGAGGTCAGTGTTTGAAGGAGACAGAGTTAGTCCAGTCTTAGACCAGGTCCAGACTCATGGAGGTCAGTGTTTGGTGAAGGAGGCAGAGTTAGTCCAGTCTTAGACCAGGTCCAGACTCATGGAGGTCAGTGTTTGGTGAAGGAGGCAGAGTCAGTCCAGTTTTAGACCAGGTCCAGACTCACGGAGGTTAGTGTTAGAGACAGAGTTAGAGGTAGATTGTGTTTTTGTAAATAAAATCACAGTAGTCTTTATCAAGAACAATGTGGACAAATAAACCAAACACTGTTGCTGTCCAGACTCTAAGCTTCCTAAACTCTGTCCTCTATGGACTCTGCCAATATAATATTTGTATTGTATATATTGTATACCTGTTTACATATTGTGATATTTGTATGTTGTTTCCAACTGTCCTGAACACATACTTGTGGACCCTTCCTTCTTGTGGTTCTCCCTGAAGTTTCTTTTTTTTTACTTTCCTTACCTTGATGGAGGGTCTAAGGCTGTTGTCTGGTGCAGACTGTTAAGCCCTGTTGTTGTGATATTGGGCTATGCAACGATAAATACCATGTCTTGTTATTTGGGGTCGATGGTTGGTGATAGTCAAGACCTTTACAAAATGGTTTTAAGACCAGTCTCAAGACCAAGATCTAGTCTCATGTCCTACATTACAGAAAAACCTTGCTGTGCCCTCAGATTTATTTTCTGTGAAAAACCGGATCAACCAGTGTTACATTTACATTTAGTCATTTAGCAGACGCTTTTATCCAAAGCGACTTACAAGTGAGGAAAACAGTGGAAGCAATTTCAACAACACAAGGTAACAAAAAGCATAAGTGCACCAAAAACTAGTCAGTTAAAAACCTAGCACAGTAATCAAAGCCAAGGATAAAATTTTTTTTTTTTTTTTTTTTAAAGAAAAGGAATTGATAGAAAGGAAGTAGAATTCAGTGTTTGTCAGTCAGGTGTTGACGGAAAAGATGTGTTTTCAAGCGTTTTTTAAAGATGGCTACAGAATCTGATCTTGTAGCAGCAGGTAGATCAGTCCACCAGTGTGGAACAGATCCAGAGAAAGTGCGTGAGGGTGATTTTTTTCCTTTCCAGTGTTGATTGTTATGTTGGAATCAATAGCTGCAACTAGGGCCCATTACTGAATTTATTAATTTTAATGTGGAGATTATCATGTAAGATTCATGCACTCGTAGTCTCATGTGTTGTTAACATATATAACAGGAATGTACTTATTACATTCACAGATTCTTAAAGTGAACCTTGAACCTCTTCTCCACAGGTTGTGTGGTTACCCTCCCTTCTATGATGAAAACGACTCTAAACTCTTTGAGCAGATCCTGAAGGCGGATTATGAGTTTGATGCTCCGTACTGGGACGACATCTCAGACTCAGGTCAGTCCTTCATCACATTCACACATTATTCTCCTGAGTTTAACCTTGTGCCAGCTTTAGTCCACATGTCACACCTGGAGCACAGGCCTCTGCTCCTGCTACAGCTGCTGACGTCATGAGGCTGGTGTTTGTGCAGTGCCCCATCTGCGTTTGGGTTCAAATGCATTTTACAGATTGTACAGCTGCTTTTCAGGAAGGCCAAGCCACATTCACAATGGGTTTAAACGCAGATCCTCAGAGAATAGCTTTGATTCCACCAATTAACATCTCATGTTGATGGCTCCTAGACATGAGATCAGTAGAATCATGTTTATCTCACTGACACGGTCCCCTCAGCTGGACAGAAACCTCCTGGGACTTTTCTTTCTGCAAGAGATTACGTGAGTGATGCTCTTTATGGCTCAAACTGAGGGAGCAGAAATAGTCTGATATGCTGAAGATAGGTTCTTCCGAAATAATAATCTCCGTTGCCATAACAACACAAAGAGTCTGGAGAGCAATCTGCGCCCTCTACTGGTTAAAAGTTACGCAGAGCCTCTTTAAGATCTTTGGATTTTATGTGTTCTTGTCTTAAAGCATACTAATAATTATCTAATCATAGTGCATAGCAGCACCTGCTTTAAACCTTGTCTTTTACATCCTTTATCATAATTTTTTTTTAAAGTGGACCACACACTTTTTGGAGATATTTTGGTTTGCTTTTGTTGATGGAAACTCACTTATTTCAGTCAATTATATTACATCCACACTGCTACTCATTGTAAACTGATAAGATAAAAGTAATCAATCAAAACATAGGGTCTTAAATAAAAACAAATGAGTGTGCTTCTCCTTCATGTTTTTGTCGTCATGAGTTCCATCAGATTCAGGTGGCATTACAAATAAGCACACTTGTATTAAGACATAAATCTAAGATTCTGTTGTTTTTTTATTCACAGCCAAGGATTTCATTGGCCGACTCATGGAGAAAGACCCAGCAAAGCGTTTCACCTGCGAACAGGCGCTCAGACATCCCTGGTGAGACTCACACTCACACAGTCTCTGAAGAAGACATCAAATCAATGCACAGACACTGACATACAGCAGAGAAGTGTTACATCTAACTGTGTGTGCGTGTTTGTGTGTTTGTAAGGATTGCTGGGGACACCGCTCTCTGCAAAAATATCCACGAGTCAGTGAGCCGGCAGATGAGGAAGAACTTCGCCAAGAGCAAGTGGAGGGTACGTCTCTGTTTTAGTTAGTTTCTGAAAATTTACTCCAGTCTTACTTGTCAGAGTGTCTACAGTTACATTTCCACACATTTTTGTCTTATTTTAATTAGTAACATTTATGGAACCTACAAAAACTCCGTAAAAGTTGTTTGTATTACTAGTTTTGTTACTTGAGTTAATTTTGCATAAAGTGCCCTTTATCCATTTTTTATTAATATCCAAATGTCTAGTAGCTCTAATGCAGAGGTGGGTTATAAAGAGTTACATTTAATCTGTTACGTTTACCTGAGTAACTTTTTAAAACAAATTTACTTCTTAGAGTAGTTTTACTGAATCATATTTTTTACTTTTACTTGACTAGATTTGTGAAGAAGTAATGCTACTCTTACTCAGGTACATTAGGCTACTCTCGATCAGTTACTTTATTTAATATTTTTTTATCATTTATTCTACACATTCCATGCTGTAGTTTTGCCGCCTGTGGATCTACCACATAACTGTGTTTCACCAAACCGACGTAGCCCAGCAGGCATAAGATTTTCACACATAGCAGACGAAATAAAAGCATGACAAATGTCAGAGGCTACTGTCTCCAGTGTTGAAAGTGAAGAAGATGAACAGCCCTGGACTTATAAACAAAGCATGTTTTACTCACACACAGAACAAAACAACAGCTGTACTGTTTAAACACAGAGACCTTTTGTAGGGATTGGTTTCAAAAGATTCATGTTGTAAAAAAAAGTGAAATTTGGTAATGTGCGTTTCCTGTTTCTTAACTTTTTTATGTTATTTATTTTTACTCAGTTCTGTTTTAAAATGTGCAAAATACCAGAGATTGCATATTATTTTATATTTTTGTCTGATTTCATTGTTTCCCAAAAGTATTACATAATTTGACATTAGATAATGTTTTGAATGACTGCTCTTTATGTCTTGAGTACAATTTTAGGCTACTCTACCCACCTCTGCTCACATGTTGAGCGTGTCATCCGTCATGAAAAGAAGTGAACAGCAATGGTCACTAGACTGATTAGACCATAATGCTTTGCAAGTTCCCAGAGAACAGCCCATGTTCTTTAAACTGTTTACATACTCTTGAATGAAACAAGATTGAGACACAATTTTGAATACTAAAGAAAGTGATAACTTGGTATTATTTGAGTCACTGCTATGTAAAAGCACTAATAGTTATCTTAGCTTTCCTCTTAAGTAGGGTAACCATATGTCCATATTTAACAGGGACTGTCCCACTTTTACTCTCACTGTCCCAGGTCACAACAAATACCTTTAAAACACCAATATGTCCCAGTTGTATACATACTCTGTCCCTTATTGTCACTAAAAAGAACCTTTTCAAGACATCATCTTTTCAAAGAGTCATGGTTCTTTTGAGATTTTTCCAAATCCACCAATGAATTTTGTTTTGTGTTTTCTGTCGACAAAACAAATGGAGAACAGATTTTCCAACATAATGTTTTCTTCTGCCAAGTGTCCAAGTTTTAGAGGTCTAAAACTATATTCACTCTACTCTTAAGGCAAGAAAGAGTTGAACTATTCTTGTCGGTTATTGTGACCAGAATTTCGACTCAAATAATATTTATTATTTCATTGTAGCAATTGATATTTGTGTGTACTACATCTTTCCAGGGTTCATTTTACAAGTCCATTATTAGCTAATTCTAGCAACAGTTTTTATATTTATTTTCTTTCAACTACACCAGCGCCATTATCAACAATGGTAAATATTTGTGTTGTGTCCAAAACTGTGGCATTAAAATCACTCCCTATAAGATGAAAGACAACTATGAAGTAAAAAAAAACAAATGGACAGGCTGAGAAGACGACTGAGACAGTAGATAAAGCTCGGTCCATTGTATGTCCAGATATTTCAAACCTCATCGTTCACTTTCCTCTTGCAGCTCCTTCATATAAATCATATATATGACAGTGCTTCTCACACTCGTCTGGCTGTCGTCTCCACTCGTCCTCACGTCTGTAACATGTAATCGTCCAGATTCTTCAAGAATTTCGCTGTGAGATAAAAGATGAGCTTTTGAATATTGATGGTGATCTTTAAAGGCCGTTTATTGTCATGCATCAGATTGTAGTAAAAAGATAAACCTGGTGCTTGATCGGAGTGATTTATTATCTGTATAAAGTTATTTCTCCAGTCAGGCCACATGTGGAGGAGGTTTAGTGTCTGTTGAAATCAGACGTCAGGCAGATGTTAAGACATGAATCACACTATTGTGCTTTAATGCATCAGACAATGGTGTAATTTTGTCTAGCCTTGTCCTATATCACAGAAACACAGCTCACCCTGCTGCTGAGTAGATAACACTAGAGTAATATTCTCAGGCTCAGGTGTATTTGCTGTCATTGTTCTTCTTTCCTGTGATTGACCCTGAGAGTGACCATACTGATATTTAGCTCAAGTGTAAACAAATGCTGGATGCTTTATGATATTCAGAAATCAAAGTAAGCTCTGCCTTTGTCTCTTGTTTTATTCCTGCAGCAAGCCTTTAACGCCACAGCTGTGGTAAGGCACATGAGGCGACTGCAGCTCGGCAGCAGCATGGGCAGCAGCATGGACACCTCCAATTCTCAGAGCAGAGCGAGTCAGGCCCAGAAACCAGCCCAGAGCCAGGTGGTCCAGAGCCAAAACTCTGCCCACAGTCAGTCCACTATAAGCACCACAGCTGCTGCAGCGAGTAAAACCTCTTCCACAGAAAACAGCATCTCAGCTCCACGCAAGGAATGTGAGTAAAAGTCTGTACAGGAGCAAAAAGATTGCATGAAACAATAAAAAAAACAAGACACCACTGATGAACTCTTTGAGGCCATGCTTTAGACATGGCAGTCACTCAACTTTTTGTAAAATAATATATATAACTGCTGCCCACTTGTTCGCAGGTGTTACCACGCCAGCGACTCCCTGCAGCCTGGCGTCCACAGCCTCGTCTCCCGCCACTGGGACAGAGCTGACCCGACCACACCCCTCAGCGGTCCCTGCCCCGGTTCTCACTGAGACCAAGTGACGCCAGGTCCAGCGGGGAACCAGCTGGGAGGCCACAGCGCTGTGAGCCCACAACACGGACTGAGGAGGAGAGGAAGAGGAGCGCCAGTTCTTCCTCACTGTCACTCCTCCTGGAAGCGCCTCCAGCCGGTTCCCCGCCCTGCTCCTGGTGAGAGCAGAGGACTGCGCACCCACGGACTCTAGCCACACTAAAGCCGAGGTTTCTGCAGCGGTACAGTACAGTTTGGAGCACATTTATTTAGTGTTTACATTGTTCAAAAGAAAGTCTTGTGCAAAAACAAGAAACTGATAGAAAAAAGACAATACAGCAACTATTACATATTAATACTGGGCCACTCACAATATAAGAACTGTACTATTAGAGCAACTGCACCAGAGTTTATTAACACATGGCAAGTGTGAACACAGGTGTGAATTTTATTGCACTCAAAAATTATATCACTCCATACTTTCTCTGTATGAATGGTGTTTCTACATATTAAATGGAAAGGCGTTGTCTAAATCTAAGGGTGTGTTAAGCCCAAAGCAGGAAATGATTCATTAATTTAAGTTTTAAGACATTTCCAACACTTCACCAAGCGACACAAGGCTTCAACTGAGACACATTTGTTTGTTTTTGGTGTCTTTGTGGGGTTTTCGTTAAACAGCACCAGTATTCAGTTAACATACCAACATACCAACAACACACCAAGACCTTTTTTTTTAGACGGGTCCAGAGGTCTTAGGTTCATATGGCAGTATTCACTCTTATCAAAAATCCAACTACACTAACATTTAAACAACAACAGTCACACTCTTATAGATGGATATAAACAGATACTTTATTCATCCCCACAGGAAAAGTCCAGCAGCAATGAGACACACAAACAGAGCATAAAAAAATGTCATTGCTGGGATAAAAGACCTCCTGTACGGCGCCGTCCTACAGCGCACTGAAAGTAGCCCCCCAAACCATTGAACCAGTCCTCGTTACGAGCGGGTCCAACTTATTACAGACCTTTTGTGTAGCATGTTCACGCCACCACACAGCAGAGTTTATTTGCTTCTGAACTGAGTGAGTGACCCCATTCAACTGTTCAAATTCAATCACACGGAAGCCAAACTGTGCTGTACCGCTCGACAGAAACACGGTTGTTCCTCCAGCCTGCAGCAGCAGCATGTCCTCTTAAAGCCAGCTGGGACTGTCCGGGATTGCCCCCCCCCCTCCCTCTTTTTCTTTCTCTCTCTGATGATAAATGGCTGCGGGCTGCTCTGAAGTGCAGCACTAACCGGTGGCTCGTGTAGGGGCTAGTGGTACCGTATTATTCAATGTCAAACCACATCAACTTCCCTCTTGAATCTGGTCTTTCCCTTGTGCTACTTTATTCAGCTTTTTTTAAATCCTAGGTTTGACTTTTGGGAACTGGATTGTTCTGTTTTTATTAATATATTGTTTAAAGGTTGTGTGTGTGATTAAATACTGGCACATTTAGACTGCTTCTTTAGTGCAAATATTGTCTCTAAATAATGTTGCAGTGTATTGTGTCAAATCAGAAGTTACACACAATGCCTTTAGCTCTTTTGTTTGTTCGATATGGGCTTGTTTTGTCTTTTGTTTGTGCTTTAAGAAGTGCTTTAAAAGTACCACATGATGAGATGTTGATGTGTGAGTAATGCCGCATTTACATGAGTCTGGCAGACGGCAACTGGGTTTAGTGTCTTTTTAGGATTAGGGTAAAACTCATTCTATGGCAATGGTTAGAATGTATTTCTAATTTAAAGGTATCTATGTACTTTATCGTCCTTTTTAGTAAATATAGATTTCTCATCATACACCACTCAGTGTTTGAGTAATGGCTGCTTATATTTCTTCCCTTTAGCTGTTTACTAGCTTTGAGAAAGACTTAGAGACAAAGTTTATCTGTTGTAGAACATGGTTATAATCACAAACACACAGAGAAAACATGAACATGGAAGTTATTGTTTTTGGTGGCTTCTGACCGTTTACTTGCAGATTTCAGATGTACACTTCTCACCACTCTTTCCACTGTCTGTACGGTAGCCCTACAGGGATATGCTGTTGTCTGTGAACAAACCCCGTAGAAAGAGGTCTGACGGTGTGTTCCCCAATGTCCAAAATCTTTGTGCAAGAATTAGGGAAACGGAAAAGGAGAAGGTTTAAATAGGAAACATTGATGTGCTACTCGACTCGTAGTGCACAGTTTGTCCACAATTACAGTTCAACATTATACATTTCAAAAAATGGTAAAGCGCAGAGTAGATAATTCATTCTACAAGCAAAAACAATATAGCTATATGCACTTTTGATGACAACAATATCACCATAGCAACATTATTTTCTGTCTGCCGTCTTCCTGGCTCCATGTAAACGCAACATTAGTGCTTTATTCATTTTGCACAGGCATGTTCTCGGACACAGATCAGCTGCAGTCCACAGACATTTATCAATCAAAGATCACAGACTGTAAAAGAAATGTGGATGTCAGAGCGTTGTGCAGCTTCTCAATCTGAATTCTGAGTTGTGTTTTAATAACAATCACACTCGCAGCAGTTCAGTTAAGGACATAAAGGGATCTTGTATTTACTTTTACTAAGAATGTTAAAAGACTTCCCACAGCAGCAGCTCAATGCAACTCAGCTACATCTTAGATATTTACCATTAGATTAATGGAGTCATAATGAAACGTGGTGAAGCTGTCTGCCTCTGTATTTTAATCCTCCCCCTCGATCAAAGCCATGTTTTTCACTTTCTCTTCAAGCTGCACCCAGTTCAGAAGTGCTCAGGGAAAACTGCAGCTCCACTGTGTGCTGGTAAAGACTGGCTCTGAGTTAGTTTAGTTACGTTCTTGTCCAGTATTGCTTCACAGCATCACAGTTTATGATCCAGGGCTCAAACTTTGACGATTGGAGAAACATGAATGTTAGTTTTAGCACGGACTGAGTGTTTTTTTCTTCACGTTAATTAATGCAACCCACGAGGAATGTTTCCATTTGTGCAGTATGATCCGGGTCGGGTCAGTACCGCATGCTTTCAGCGGTGTTTAAATTGCCAAAAGCGGTACAAAGCTTCCCAAAAAACCGACCCCTTTTGTTCCAAAAGTGTGGCACAGTTACTAAAGGATGGAGCGAAACCCTGCAGTCTGTTAAGTGGACGATAGATAATCCTTACCATGGAGAAAAAGATTAAAAAGAAAAACACAAAAGGGCATTGTTTTCTGGTTTCTAAAGCTGGTCTTGTTGTGATTAAAAAAGACCAATTGAAGAAACAATGCAATTATTTTGAATACGCCCAAACTGAGCTTGCTTTTGTTGCAGGGCTCATAGGCAAAGTCATACATTTTAAAGTTTATTTGAAATGGTATGAAAATTTCTCATGTTAACATGACTCTAGTAACATCTACCACCAAATGTTTTAGTGTTTATATATTAAACCCAGTATCAATGTAGATGTGTTTACAATTATTGTGTTGTGTGTTGCTACTATTCCATTTAGTATAACACCTAATATTTCTGTAAACAAGTGATTGTTGTTGATAGAGATCCGGGGACAGGTTTATGCAGGAGAAGTGATAAAAAGGCATGGAAAAAGTATATTATTCTATTTGCATCAGCCTTCTGCTGTTGTAGATGTATTTAGCATCTTAGAGCGGTTGCTTCCTAGATTAAAATAATTGCATTCTCTGTCTACATTGAGAATAAATGAATACATGAAACAGTGTGTTTCGTGGGAAACTGGGGCAACTCTCTGAATGTAAACTTTATAAAGCTGGGGAAAAAAACAACAACATTTGAATTCCACAGTTTATTTCAGCAGTTTACGACTAAGCCTCTTGTAGTGCCAGAAAGGAAGATTTACTAGTTTCTTTATTCTAGTTAATGGCAACACATTTACATTTAAAAAGCTTAAAATACGGCTTATCTCTCGTATAGAAACACACTTGCAGGACAAAGATGCAACTGTCTTGAACACAACACAGTGGAAAACTCTTCAGAGGGTACCTGCACTGACCCACCCTTTACTGTACTGACTGGAAACGTGGCTTTAATTACCTTACAGTGTAGGTCAGGCTGTAGACAAGGAAAATACTAGATAAAGCAAACTGTCCATTAATGTATTAATATCTTTATGTTTAGCTCACAGACTTTAAAGTTTAGGCTCCTGGCTCTCACCAAAAACCACAGACTTCAAAAGCCATTCCATTTACTTCTCGAGCGCAGTCTCAAATTGTTCTCTGTTTTTCTATTATCTGTTGGTAAAGGCCTTTGGGTGCTCATTCACACATATCAGAGTGTCACGTCTTTATTAATGCAAACCTGCGAATCCCTTTATTGTGAACTGTCGCCAAAGACTTGAGCTATAGAGTCAAGAGTCTTTTGGGTTAGTGTGTTTTCTAAAATAGTTACAGAACTAGTCAGATCTAATGTTCATAAGAAAAGTAAAGTGAGTGAATTCAAAAACTAAGGGCTCCAGATTAAAATTCATCTGAAGTGAAGGTTACTGAAAGTTACACCCTTTGAGTCTCAGTTTGTACAAATCTAACGCCTGTTTTAACCTCTGTGTCATGTCGGGTTTGTTTTTAGCATCTATTTTGAAAACTCTTTGATGGAATTCTTTTATGTGTTTTTACAGTTGTGTCCACACTGATGTGGTTTTGTTTTTAAATGGTATTTTAAACATCCTCTTTAACTTTGATCGTTTAGGAGTCAGTTGTCTTTTAGGAGATAAGGCAAAACAAATGAATACAACAGGAGTTTAATGCAACATTCATTCGGTCCAAAAATAAATAAATACATTTTTCATAGTATGTCATAGTGTCTTCTAAACCTAAAATGTTAAATCTGACCCGGCCATTTTATTTCTTGCCGTCACACATTAGTGAGTGACTATTTTTTCATCGCAGGAATCCCAAGAATTTTCCAAAATTGCTGACACTGTCCTAGGGAATCTTCGTATGTGTGACAGTGACATTACTCATCTTTAATCCTCTCTTAGTGTTGCCTCACAGCCACAAGGTCCTG
The DNA here is from genome assembly GCA_024349245.1 of Neodontobutis hainanensis. Lineage (NCBI taxonomy): Eukaryota > Metazoa > Chordata > Actinopteri > Gobiiformes > Odontobutidae > Neodontobutis > Neodontobutis hainanensis. The sequence continues at coordinate 81,541 of JALDNG010000374.1, read as the reverse complement.
AGTTCAACTCCCGGGCTGAGCGGGCTTTCCTGTGTGGGTTTTCTCTAGGTACTCCAGTTTCCCCCACCGACATCAAAAAACATATGCTGTAGTCTTTAGTTTACCCTTCAACACTGTTTTAAAATGAAAACGCATTAGTGTGGACATCGCCTTTGTTTAAAGTTTCTACTGAATGTGTTCTTTCCAAAATGTTAAATGTCTCAAGTGTATATTTTGTACTTTGTGAAGATGTAAGATCTTATGACGCCTCCTGCAGAAAGACAAGCACCTATGGACAAAAGTGGCCAATATTTATTTTGTATTAATAATGTAGCTCATTGTAAACCTCCCTATGATATATTTAACACTTGCTTATAAATGTCATTGAAGGCAGAAAATGCTCAAATGTTGACTAAAAGAAATGTTAGCTTTGCATCCTGTCCCGAGTATCATCAGCCTTAATGTCACGTGCATGTGTCCTTCTAGCCACTAAATATAAAGCATACGTACAACATGGCTTCACTTATTCAGAAAATAGATTTAGATTTATTTTATTTACAAAGATGTCTAGAGGCAATCAGTGTAAATCATTATTTATATGGGAGCTTTTGACAGTTTAAGGGCTTTATTATTCTGATAATTATTCAAACCTTGTGTTTCACTGATTGCTATGCATTTGAGACGGCATCAGCTTAGTTTAGTTCCGAGGAATCCTTTTTAATTCACACATTAAATGAGTTAAAGTGCTGTAATTGGCTTTGTTAAAGGTGTCCGCTCGAGCCTGGACGTTTACTGAGTGTGATGTGAGGCAGGCTTTTGTTCAGGTTCACTCTTCTTTGTGACTGTTTTTGTTTATTATCGAAGGCTTATTGTATAAAGAGCTGTTTTTTTTTTATTTTAAAGGTACAATTGTAAATACTACTGTGAATATGAATGATCATTTTCCAGATATGTTTGAATGTGTTGTTGTTTAAGGCACGTTCAAAGGAATAAGTCGAGGGAAGTTGATTGTATATTCTCTTCTATCGAATGTTTATTGTAAAGAAAACCTTAAATCCCTTTTATCTTCACTGCTGTTTGCTTTTAAATCCTGTCCAGCACTTTTTCAAATCTATCTCTGTACAGTGCAGATAATGTTGTAGTAGTCAGGGTCTGGTCTTGGTCTTGAGACTGTCTTCTCTTAGACTCAAACTGGTTTTTCTCTCATTCATGAACATAGAAGTTTCTGGATTTTCAACCAAGACCAGTCTAGACCAGTCACAGCTGTTTTTTTGTTTGTCCACATTATTCTTCTGACTGGAATAAAACTTAAGTTTCTGTCTCAAAGGGTTGTCCCAATACCAATACCTTGTTACTTGACAGATACAGTCTCTGCCTCTGATACTGCAATAGAAATACATTATTTACTCCAATATGAGTTTAGGTTCCCCATTTTATCTCTATTGCACTGTTTGAAGCTCCGTTTAGTTCATTTCTACTGCTCAGGTTATTTTAATGTAGCTTTTTATTTAACCAGGTTAGTCATGTTCGGTTTACAGAGAAGATCGGCTTTCTGGGGGCTGGAGCCTATCCCAGCTACTTGTGGGCCTGAGGCAGAAAACAATGGCCGGTTTGCAGAGCCAACACTTAGAAATACAAGAAAGACAAGCACTCTCACAGTCATGCATTATGGGCTACGTAGATTCACCAATTCACCTTGAAATGTGTGATAAAGTCTGAGGGAAATCCCGGTGGAACATGAAAGATCAACACAGAAAGTTTCTGAAAAATATGTAAAAATGACTCTGCACGCTTCATAAATATTTGGTCATGTCTCGGTATCAATAAGTAATTGGTTTTAAAATTTTCGTAACAATTCTGGTATTGGGACATCCTTATTACGTCCTTAATTTGGTTCTGGATTTGGTCTAAGACTGGACTTGAAGTATTTGGATTTTCCCAAGGATCTCCTCCAATGTATCATTCACTGGTCTTGGTCTTGATCCTTAATATTCTTCTTGGTCAGATTGTGGTTTTGACTCATCCTATTTCAGCCTCTTCTCCAGCGTCTGTCCAACTCCAAACTGTACAAGTAAAAAAGTCAAACTCAGACTTAAGTTTTTGCCATCCAGAAGGAAGTATCCAAAGCTGTGACTCAGAAACACACTCTTATTTGGACGTGCTGTGGCTACGACCCACTTTTGTCCACTCTCGCTGTCCTCTTTTTAACTCATGCTACTTTTTTAAACCCACACTAAAACAGAAGATGCGGCTGAAGAAGTGCATCCAGGTGAAAAGCATGTCAAAAATACTTAACAATAAGTGTTGCACTGTCCTGTATGCCCTTGTGTGATGTTAGTATCTCTGTATGATGTAAAGACAAACACATGGAGGAAGACCAGTCTGACAGCAGGGTTTTCTCAAAGGCAAGTTGAAGTCTCAAAACTAAAGCAGCTCATTGGTTATGCCACTTTTTGAACAGAACTAAAGAGCCTACAATGTTTCAACCTGGTGCTCCTTGGATTCTTAATTATAGTGCATGGTCTATGTCAGTTTATATTGAAGATCAGTTTAGCTCTGGAATAAAAAAACACTGTTAAGTCTGGACCTAAACCTACAGCTGGTCAATTAATAAGCATTTTTAAATTCTTTTTCGGGGATGCATCTATTCTGTTACCACTTTAACATCCTCTGAAACTCAATGAACCAACTGAGTTTGATATTAAGTAGTATGTCAAATTCAGAGAAGCAGGGAATGATGGTGAGTAAAACGGAATAAAGACGAGTCAGCAGCGTCAGAAACACAAAGACAAGAGTCAAACTGTACCAAAATATGTGAGAAGGGAGAGATCATTTTTATAAAAGAGAGGTTTAAGTAAATCCAACTAGAAATTCAGTTTGAAAAGCCACAAAGCTGGAAGTTCAGGTCCAGATTGAACAGTGCCTGAGTTCATTTGGTGATCTTTTCCTCTAGTTAGAGAAACATGGGTGATCAGTTAAAGAGATTTAGGCTACATTGTGTAAAAGTTAATTTGATGTAATCCAATATTTCATGGGAATCCTGCTTGTTACACCTTTAAAATATTTTCAAAAATTCATTTGAACTCTCGGTTATTTAAAAAATGTTGAACTAAAAAGGAGTTACTCACACCCTGGAGTCGTACGGTACATTTTGGGATGGCACACTTTTAGAGGAGTTTCCGTTGTCAAATGGGTACAAACCATCTAATTACCATCCAATACCACTATTGGTCATATTTGTCCATACTGTTTAGTGCATTTACTTAAAAGAGAAGCTAAACACTACAGTCTGGACAGTAGAGTCCTCACTCGTGCAAATACCTAAAGGTAAAAAGGAAAAACAATATTTGCCACTCTCTTGCCTTTGAGGTTTTACATGGCCTTGGCTGTCATAGTTTATCTGGCATTTCATGGTTTAGGGACACCAAAAAAGTAGCTTATTTGCTCATTGGATATCTGTATCATTTTAACTGAGTAACATCTGTAGCATGTTTAAATTTACAGAAATAATTGGAGATTTTCTGAACAACATTTTAAGCACGTGCACATAGCACAGTCTAGTCCTGTAAGCTAACGTAGACTAACCTCTGAGCTCTGTTTTAGTGCTTGAGCTCTTCTTGCTGCCTGTTGACACCTAGTTTCTCCCTGCCCTTGTCGTTGTCCTGAGCCGGTCTAAATTTCGTCCGGCTGTATTTATCTTCTGCATGTGACCCCCGTCCTGTGCACTGTCGACATGTTTGTCCTCACATTGTCCCCATGTTTTCGGAGCGGGCGCTGTCGGCCCTTCTTATTGTGCTGTGATGATGACGCTCATGATGCTGATGATGACTTTTGTTAATGGGGCTTGTATATCAGATGCCTTCGACAATCATGTGCACATATCAGAGTTACCATGACAACGCCAGAGTCCACAGCGAGTGACTGATGCTGTTTGTTTGTCGTTCTCTGGAATAAAAACCTGAATGATCATAACATGACTCTGGACTCATGTGTTTTCTGAATGTTTAGGATGAAGTTTACAACACAGAGACAAGTTTTTCATAAGCTTCCATCTACAAAATAATAGATGGAGGGCATGGAAATCAAATTGAATTCAACTATAAAAAGCAGGAAAATGCTTTGTTTCCTACCTGTTTCCTATTTCTGTCCTTCAAGGCAGTTCAGCTTCAACCAAGGACATTTTAGTCAAACATTACACCCATATTAAAAACACATTTCCAATGGAGTTGTACCTGTACCATACTAGTCATCCCTTCACTTAGGGTCTGAATGGGAAGTATCACAGACTGGTGAGGTTAGTGGACCTTACCTCCATTCCTTTGACATGTTATTACGTGTGCACTGACCCACGATGAAGGCCGGTACATACACTGCAAGAACAGAGAAACTTGTCCTCTCTTGACTTGAATGTTCAATATTACCACACAGTGTTGATTGTCCTGTCTCCGGGTCCCGTAGATCATCCAGAAAGTCTCCAGGCTTTTTCGTGTGACTCCTCTCCTCTCTGACAAAAATCAGCTAGTCTGGTAAGTGCAAGTATTTTCTTTAATAAAAAATAATAAAATGTATTTGTTGCCTTACCAGAACCAAGCTTGACCGATAAAGTACCTATGCTTTATGAATATTAACGGTCTTTGACATAGACGGAAGCCGCTGACCTGACCAGTCTTTGACAACTTCACATTTAGGCCAGTGAAGGGAAGAATAACACGTCTCCTTGACATTTCACTTCTGTTTCCATCTCACTGTGGTCCATTCTGTGTGCATTTACTTGAACGTGAACCCTGCAGTCTAGACAATACAGTGTCCTCACTCACGCAAAAAATGCAATCTTTTCTTAACTGTAGCTTGTCTCATTATTTTTAAGTATAGCATTTAATACTTTTGTATCTGTTTACAGTTTAGGGTTAGAGGAAACAATTGATAACTCTTGTTTTGTGCATTAAAAACATTGCTCAATAGTAGTCTCAATATGTAGGAAAAATGCAGCTCTCTTAATTTAAAGTCCAGAAATCTGGGAATAAGCTAAAATTTCTATTCTGTTGTTAAGTGCAGCAGTATAAGGCCCTCGTCTCTGCTACACACAAAGATTTTTTGTTCCCTTATTGTAGTTAGTGGCAACTTATCATAGGTTACCTGTTGTATTACCCTGTTGGTCTAGTTTCTCGGGTTAGGGTCAATTACAACAGTTATATTTAAAGATCTACTTACCTTATGATTATCCACATTATGAGTTCTTCTCTGCTGCAGGGTTTCATCTTTTTACGGTCTTTATTTAGGCCCCTAGAAAAATTTCTTAAAACAATTACAGCCACACCATCTGCAGTGGTGCAATAACAACAAAATATCAACGGAAACAGAGGCGAGAGCATGACAAGCTGGTGAATCTAAAATGTGGAAACGCCATCTGTGTTACACTTCTGAATCTGACCACTAGAGGGTGAAAACATCTCCATCTTTCCCTTTTTTGCAAGTTCCCAAGTATATCAAATAGAAAATATGTGTTGTGATTTCAAAAAGTGATACTAAGACGCAGAAGGACAAGTGTTAACACGGAGCAGAGACTTACTTCAGGCAAAACTTTGTTGTGCATTCATTAGCAACTGGTATCAGCTACATTCCTGCTTCACCAGGTGTGTCACAGAGCTCAGAGCAGCCCACCTGCCCACTTAATAATCTCATATTTAACTTCACGTTATACAAAGCCATACAAAAGTGCCCTTCCTTTTCAATTACAAAGTCCTACTACTAGCCCTCTTTCTTGGAGTACAATAGAAAATGACCTAACACTGAAAATTGAAAATGATTTGTGGTTGAACAGAGTGACCCACAGACACACGTCAGCACAGTATATGTCCGCTGAGAAGAGGAAAGAGAGATACAGAAGAGGTTTCCTCAAAAGATTTACTGAAGTCAGAGGTAAAGCCCTAATCTCTGTTTGGTCACAGTTAATTTATTTAAGAATGTCCTTCAAGACTTAACAGGCAGGACAATGAAAATGAAAGGTCTGGTATATGTTTATCCAAAAACAAAACTAACAATTGTGAGCATCTTCTTGGCTCTGGACAAAAAAACTACAAAAAATAACAGATATTCAAAATCATTACTCTTTGTTTACGTAGTTTGCATATGTTTGAAAAATGAATAGCCCAAAGCATCTACCCAACACTCTCCATCCCCCGGGGTTTTAGTAATTACATCTTTAATAATTTAACCAAGTCAAGGCACAAATAAATCATATTGAATCATAGCATCATTAAGTTTGTTTTTATGATTCAGTCTCAGTGAAAGTACAAAAGTACTGCTCTACTAGAATTAATCTTGTCTCTGTTAATTTAGACGCACTATCAACAGACGCAGAATTAACTTAATAGACATAAAGACAAATTTTGGGGGATATTTTTTTTGTGTTTATTGAGTAGACAGTAAAGTAAGGGATTATTAGGGGAGGGCATGGAGCAAACAGACTCAAGAACGCTAATGCCAACGCTACATTTTACTTAAATGTTCTACCAAAAAACGTTGAACTCTTTCTTTTTATGCAATAATGTATGCTCTGTGTTTAAATTCTGCCCCACAACAACATTAAAGAGCATTTAAATAAACTCAAAGTCCTTCTTCAGACACAGCCTCATTTTGAATGCCTGCCTGCCTCCCTCAGAGTTTTTTTTTCGGAGTAAATTTGAGGAGTATTTCAGTGAACTTATTTCAGCGACTGTTTAGATCTCTGCTGCTCGCACAAACACATTCCTCGGAGCTGATGGGCCGGACAAAAAGTACACATACAGTAAAGTTACACCAGTCTCCTAAATTAAATCTATGTCAAACGCAGCACGTGCAGTGTTCATGCAGCTCTCTGTGAGTGATTATTGTTCTGCATATCACAAATTCATATATCAACTTAGTCCTCGATCGGAGCTATCGCCTCCATTTTTCTTTTAGACTTTATTTGGTGGTGACAGTTTAGAACGAGGAAACAGGGTAAACATTTGACCTGAGCCAAAATTAAACCCAAGTCTCTCATGTATTATATTTAATTTTTGTGATAAAAATTTTTCTTTGCTTTATAACAAATGGAAAGGGACAGGAGATACCTAAATTTATACCCCGCACATAAATAATAAATTATAAGGTACCCGTGTATACTCAGTGCCTACTTTGGCCAATTGTTTTTATATATTTAACTATCTATACTTTCTATCTCAAAATATAGAGCCTTTTCTGATTTCTGGTAAAACAATAAGAGGCTGGAGAGGCGTCTGCAGGCCCTCCCTGTTGCGTTGCTGTTATACAGTAAATAAAACAATAACACTTTACATTGTAGCTCTGTAATAGCGTTGTAATAGTTTGGTAATAACATGTTAATAAATGGGTCACACTATAGTTATTTTGATTAATTAGTGTGAATTTCCCAATCCTACACACCTAGTGGTTACATGGTTATATCAAGCAATAATTCTTTAAACATTACTTAATAAATAACCATAATTACAATAAGATTACACAGTTACTCTACTATAATTATGATATTACCAAACTAGTGCAACCCATTGAAACTTAACAATAGATACATGGCAGTGTTTACAGTGAAGTTTGTTAGTATGTGTATCTTTCTCTTTTATTGTGACAAATCATACTGCGTGTGTAATATGAAGATATCTTTGTGGAGAAAGTGTTGTGCTTCCCTGTGTCTGTGCCTTGTCTTGGAATCTGTGCGTGTGTTTTTTACAGCATGTTCTTATATTTGCAAATCTGTTCTAATATTTTATATATTATATGATTTTATTTCCTCTCCCTGTTCCGAATGTCTCTAAAGCAGCACATTGTGCTGTCTGAATGTCAACTACAGAGTGTCCACGACTGTGGCAATATTAACCAATTGAAAAAGATTGTTCCTCAGGTCTGTAGCTCAATAATGATTGGTTCTTAAGCACAAGGCTATTACTCTCCTTTTCTGTGATTTACAAATGAGCTCCAGGAACAATATAACTGTCTGAGAAAAGTTCCAGGTAATGAAAATGTTGTGTTTTTTGGACTGTTTGTAAAACTGTTAACACTAATCAGTTCATGGTTTATAATTGTTTACTGACGTTGACTGATTTTCTGCAACATTTTTTATTTGTTAAGACACTGTTGCTGAACTTGCAGTAAAAATAAGTGTCCTGGTTTTTGGGTTTAAAAATATGGTCACCTGTGTAATGTCGGTCCATGTGCCTTTCATATGTCCTGTCTTTTTACAATCAGCCTGCCATGGGACTACCGATGAAAATGATCCCTTGTGGCTAGATCTGGCGTATTTAAATGATGGACTAAGGTAAGATAGGTTGATTAATGTGCACTGTCCCATATTGAATAAACATCCAGTACATCACTCTCTAATCACAACACACCATTTGAATCATCCAGTCTGTAGCAGGTCTTTCCAACACAATAAGCCTTGAAATGTGTCATTTAAGTCCTTATTTAAGACAAGGAGACCATAATGGAAATAAGAATCTTTAATAATATACAGACGTTTCTATTATACATTGTTACTTACATGTTTGAATTACAAGTTTTACAATTAAACAGTGGCTGAAGAAGCCAATAACAATAACAATTAACCTCATTCTGACCACAACACTGCCATTACAATAAGTATAAACTGTTTTGAATGCCACATTATAAAGAGATTTGCAATGATTTGTGGAGATATTTGACCAATGGATCATTCCAATCATTGTGAAGCTGAACACATCTGAACCAGGATCAGGTGAAAACATGCAGAATTATGTCTCCTGTGAATTATGTGTATTTAAGTAATGTTTATGGCACAATGCCTCTTTTTGCTCCACAGTCATTTCTCTCTCTTGCTGTGAACCTCTTTGTGTTAAATGACAGGTCCTGTGTGGTGCCAGTCTGTCCTCTCATTTATCCCCTGCTGTTTGTGTTATTGTTGTCGTTCACAGCTGTGTGTGTGAAATGTGAGTCCTCGGTGTGAAGAAGAACTGTGCTTTTATGTCACGTCACTCAACGGGACGTACCAGAGCAGTCAGGACTGTTCAGAGGCAGTTTGTGTATTTTTGATGTATTTGTTTTGTGGAGCCTCTTGAGACCACATACACTCTGACCTGACTTCCTGCTTTAAAGAAGAAAATACACATACTTCTGATGACTCAGCACTTGTTCTGGTTATTGTATACACAGAAAACGTTGACCAGTAATTTCAGTTTATTTTAACAAACGATAAGATTGGCCTGACAGTGGCACAGAGTAACACATCTAAACAAATAAGAAAAGTGTTTAGAGCAATACTGACAAATTAGTCGACCACTGAAGACAAATATTTAGGTCACTCTGTAGCTGGCTAAAAGGTTTGTGAGGAAAAAGTAAAGTAGTTTGTGACCACAGTAATTTATTGTTATTGAACACTACAAAGAAGTCAGATTTAATCTTAACTCCTGTTTAAACTAAGACTGAACAGACAATAATAGTATAATAACTGTTAAACAGTTTTTCTGAGGAAAAATCTGAACATAACACCTTTAGAGCCTGTAAATCTGACTTAAGGTAAACCTAATGGAAGATTACTGTGAAGTCCTTTGAGGGCCAACACTGGGAGAGAAATGCAGCCATTTGTGTTAGTACCAGATCCAACAGAGCCAACTTTGAGTTAAAATTGTTATGTGGCTCAACAGATGGTGTTAAAGCATAAAGGACTTAAAAAGCAGAGATGTAAAATACACTGGTAAAGTCCCATAAAAAGTGTTATTGAGTTCCTCCAGAGGGTCCGCCCAGCAGCCCTCGCCCCACATTCCCTTTGAGTCCAGTTACAGTCACAGTTTCATCTGCTGTCGCTTGGCCGTGCTTGTGTATCTGGCAGATGGGGGTTGGTCCTGGACAATGGCGTTGAGGTGGTGTCCCGCTCGTCTCTCTGCCGCCATCAACCGCTCCTGCAGCTCCTTCAGCTGCTCCTCGGCTTTGCGTGTGGCCTTGCGGGCGTTCCTCAGGGAGCGTTTGACTTTCCGCACTCGTTCTTTCAGCTGACGGTTCCTCCTTTCGACCGCGTCCAGTCGCTCCTGCAGCTTCCGGCTCCGCTCCTCCTCGTCAAACAGTGCCCCCTGCACCGAGGAGCACAGCAACTGCAGCGAGAGACAGAAACAGGACAGAGTTAAAGACAAGACATCTCTCTTATTCAGCGGCTATAGCCCTACAGAACAATGTTACGTCCATAATAATGGATTGAGTAAAATGTTGAGTAATCATGAGTAGTAGTCTAGATTTAGCTAGATTTATTTGTCCAATAAACCACAAGTAACTCACCAATTTCACTAAAAACTTTAACACAAGTAATCATTTTATATTCTTTTAAAGTAGTACTGATTTTACATATTTTGACTACTCTACCTAAATTGACTGCGATGTGAAGCGACACAGACTTTGTCAGTTGGGGTTAAGTGCAGGAGGGCAGTGGAGCCTGGTTTGCAAAGAACAGGTACTTTAAAATAAAAACCCATCCCAATCACTTTAACACAATTATCCAAACATAATCCTCTTTTGAAAAACAGTGATAGCACATTTTCTTAGCTAAATGCTTTTTTTGTGAATACTTCAAACATGCTGCAAAAGCAAAGTGAGGGTTAGACTCCAGCATAAACACCCATTAGAAACATTGATATCTTAAGACTTCCGAGTGAGTGCTTCCTGGAAATGAAATTTGCAATCTCAGTGGGACTTCCTCAATAAATAAAAGCTTTTTGCAACACAGTATATATATTAGTGCTTCCTCTGTGTGAATGCACAATACAGCAGCAGTCACTCGGAAAGGAGTGGGTGATCAGAAGTTGTTTACGAAATACTCTGCATACTTGATCTTTTTTTAATATGTTACTTCAGAATACGACTTTTAAGGTTTTAAGGTAATTTGTGCTTTTGAAGCTGTGCCTTATATATCCTTCTATCGGTGAACAGACTAGACTGGGATGTGTTTTTTATGTGCTGTATTACCAGTAGTAAACATATGTATTTTATACATTTAGGTTAGCAACTAAGTATTTAATGATTAGTCAAATAAAGAACTTTTTTCTACATGCTATTGTTTACCCAAAGACACTTGATTGCAGTGCATTTGAAACAGGAATGTGAGCTGTAAATAGGGCCGTTTACACTCTCCTGTCATTTTAATGTATTATTAATGGAGAAAACCAAAGGAAATCATTTACAGCAGCAGAAACCCTGGCCAGACGCTCTCAACCAAACCTAAAGCTTACATTATTAACTCAAAGGGGAGCTGTTTGTTTGCTCTGAGGCCTAACAATCCATAAAGCAGCAGTTGGCGTCTAGTCGAGTGTTTGTGTAGTGTGGGAGCTGCGGGGCTGCGCTTTTCCCAGCGGCCCCTTTCACAAAATAGAAAGTTCTTTTGATGTCCACAGTGCTTTGTATGTGCCTTTCCCCTCTCTAACAGACCTGGAGCACTTCAGATGGAGGAAAGAAACGCATGTCCTGACTCTCGTCGCGTGCATTTATCCACAGACCCCCCAGGTTTAAACACAGATCAGCTTGTCCTTGTGACTTCTGTGACCCCTGCCTCTCTCACAGTCCTGGGTCACTCTCTTTAATGTTTTCCATGTCACTGGGAGCCCTCAGCTGACCTGCACATTGAGCGTTAACAGGGGTGAGGGACTTTAATGTGAGAGAGTGTGCGCATGTGTGCCTTATGTGCCGACTGTTGCACCGTGATACATATGCAAGTCATTCACAATCACAGTTAACATTGCATCTTAACTGAGCCAGTCACACAGTAGCTGTACTAAGTGGTCACCGATAACCTCATTTTAAACATACATATTGATTGTAGTGATGTTTTTGAAGACATTTTGTGTATTATATGATAAAATAAAGTTGAAATGAAAATGATGCATAAACACGTAAAGAGCATGTTTTTACACGTTCGGTGTGATGACCTTAGTGTTGTTGCTCTGTCAGTGAGGATTACTTAGAAAAGAGTTAAAACCTCATGGCACATCAAACTGAGAAGCCTCAAAAAGATGCATTCTGGTCCACTTTTAACTGAACTCTGCAAAACTCATGTGAGGTTACAGGAAAAAAAAACATATGAAATAAAAATATAAGAAATGCTTTCTACATCGCTACAGCTGTGTTTTGATTCCCAAAGTTAATGTATGTCCAATCAAATTGAACGTTTATCCACACACTCTCCTCTGACAGTGCCATCTAGTGTGTCTCTGGAGAAAAGCGCAAGTCTGTTTCTGTTCGTCCAAACAAAAAAGTAAATAGAAGCTGTGGAGTGCATCTGCACAAAGCTTGCAACAGAACATGTTATGCATTTATCACAGGTCAGCTCAACTGGTCTGTGAGATGAGGAGATGAGTTTATATTCTTCAGAAGATGTAGGTTCACACTTTCACATATCTGGCATTTGACAGCTTCAGTCTCCAGTGTGAACATTAATGGGGACCACATACTGACCAAGCCCTCTACATGAACCATGGATGTATTATTAGTTCTAAAGTGAAAGAGGGCAGTCATGGCATAAGCAATTACCTGATTTGAAAAAGCCAGAAAAAAGCCATTGCCGACTCTGAGGTTACATGGAATCTTTTTTTCTTTTTCAAATCTTTTACTTCCAAAGTGTCCACTGATTAAACTGGCAATGGAAAAAAGATTTTGTGTCTTATTAAAATCTTTTAACACCTCCATAAATGATCTGCTATGCCGTAAAAAACAAACAAACAAAAACACCACAAACATCTACAGTACTTCACTCCAGAAAGTCTAATTATGCATTAAAAATTTCAAATCAAAGCCCCATCACAGATAACAGTGGTAGTTTTCTCTTCTTTCTCCGCGTTAATGGAGGCTCACAGCTGGACCCACCACTTGCACAAAGGAGCAGCACCTGTGAAAACATCCGCTGATACCTACCTGCTGTTTGGATTCATCTGTATAAACACTGAGGAGGACACCACTAAAGGCACGCTCACAACTCCACACAGCATCCTCAAACGCTCCCAGGAAATTACAACTAAAAACTAATAGATAATGTCTCTTCTTCTGAATAATGTACATCACAAACTGTTAAGTATTAGTAACTATAGCACTTTTACTCCCTGTGTATTAGAAGCTTTTATTTTGTAAAGACACTCAGTTGTCGTACAGAATATAATTTATTTAAGATAAGATGGCAGTCAATGATACAGTCAGGTTGTTGTTGCACCGCACATAAGTTCTTAAGCAAGCTGTTCATAATAAATATGCCCAAGAGAGGCTAAAAAGAAGACCGACCGAAATTGAATTTATATTACACTCAGCAAGTTGTTCTTCTGCCATAACACCATTACAGGTTATAGGCCCAGACATCAAGGCACCAAAGCACAGATGGAACATCTGCAGGAGCGGATTAGACCAAAGTTAACTTTAAACAGAGTTGAATAACTCGGATGTATTTTGTGAGCTAACAAGCTATACTGAACAAAAAATTTAAATGCAACATTTTAGTTTTTTTCCTTATTGTTTATTAGCTCAAAGATCTAAGACTTTTTCTATGTACACAGAAGTCCTATTTAATCCATCCACCTCACAGGTGTAGATGGATTGTCAGAACCACCTCATCATCAAGACGCTGATCAGAGAGCATGATTATTGCACAGGTGTGCCTAATGCCGGCCACAATAAAAGTCCACTATAAAATGTGCAGTTTTATCACAGCACAATGTCACAGATGTCACAAGTTATGAGGAAGTGTACAATTGGCATGCTGACTGCATGAATGTCCACCAGAGCTGTTGCCTGTGAATTGAATATTCATTTCTCTATCATAAGCTGTCTCCAAAGACTTTTCAGAGAATTTGACATTACAGCCAACCGGCCTCATAACCACAGACCACGTACTGTATAATGTATAACGTATTCAATTTTTGTTCAGTATAATTAGCAAAAGCAAGTAAGCAGGTAACAGGTACGAGCCCTGGAGATGAAGGAACACTATTTGGGGGAAAGCAATCCTGTATTATAAACTTGTACACGTCTTTGACAAAGCTACAGAAGGCAGATAACGAGTCAACTCCAGACTGTATCAACAGAGCAGAGAACCTCATAACAGCTCTACGAGAGGCCGGTGAGACTATAAGTGATGATTTTATCATGGCCATGATGCTTGACAGTTTACCAGACTCTTACAAGCCTTTAGTGGAGGATTTTACTCAAAATAAAGTCAGGGACCAGATGCAGTGAAATGGCTAAAAGAAGAGGCAGAGGAACTGTGATAATACATCTACTAGACAACAATGGACTAGAGCACAGAGCACAATTACAAGATGCTCAATGGCCTCATATCCACATGACATCTTTTTAGTTGCAAGAGTCACAAGCAGAGGAGCAATAGTAACTTTCAAGAAAGGAGACAGTCACATGATCACCAAAGATGGTAACAGAAATTTGTGAATATGAGAAACTCTATTATCTATCAACAATTGATACAAATAGTGACCAATGTAAGGTATGTCGTGATGTGCAAACCTTTTTATTAAATTAATCTGAAAAAATGTCCTCGATTTGGGTTGGGGCTTGGGGTCCTGAAGCAAGACCAGTTGAGAACCATTGTTCTAAAATGTTTCAATCAACAGGTTTATTGAGATGTACAGTAGAGACTGCCCATCAGTAAAGAAGAGAACAGAGTTAGAGCATATAAATATCATTGCTTCTGAAAAGTATTCGATTTAAACTTTGAGACTCGCAAAGACAAGGAACAGGACCCATACTGAATTGTTTTTAGAGCTTCACTGATGACGTCAGGGGTGGGCTTCCACACGTTTTTATTTTGACCTCCAAATGTGTCTGTGCTATGTTTTCAACAATGATACATATTTTTAGCTGGGATAGTTTGCCAAAGTAATTTCCTATTTGTCTGAAGATTGAGATTTTAAACAAGAGGTTTATTGCCAATCAAAAGGATACAATGTTAAATATGTAGCCTATGCAGAATACATAAACTGACGTTGCCTTGAAAGGAACGTGAACTACAAAATAACCAGGTAGGAGTATGTACAAAATATTAAGTTACTGAAGTTTGTGTTGAAAATAAATTTAACAAGTTATAGTCTATCAAATCAAGGCACTATACAATGATGCAACTATAGTGATATAAAATGTAGTGGATGGTTTGATAAGATACATAAATAAACAAAAACAAGTGCATGTATCCTGAACTGCAACCAAGTTAACAAGACAGACATGTTCCATAAAACAACCACCTTAGAGATAAGAATTCACCATAGATGCAACCAAACATAGCCAGAAGAAGAAGGTTTGGGTAGCATTACTCATTAAAAACAGAGAAAAGTCAGACACAAAAATGTAAGATGTGCGCAGAAGTGAAGGGTTTGCTAAAATAAAACATAATTCATTACCTCGGGGCTACAGGACTCAATAAAAGTGTGTGTGAGGTGGAGGGGGAAATGAAAACAGTGGCAGGAAGGAAAAGCAAAACAGAACATTATATAAGGTGGGCTTTTCTCATTGTTTCAATCTTTTTTCGAGTCTCACACAGACTTCATCCTGAGCTGCAGAATTTAACAACAAAGCAAATCTTGGGCTTTAGTGAAAATGAACAACAGTCAGAGTTGAGTTGAGTGTTACTGTGGAATAGCACAGCTTTAATCTAGGCTCAATAAAATCATTAGCAATTATTTAACACATCTCACAGTTACATGTGAGGGCTGCATGTGTTGGTTTAGGCAATAAAAGAACGTGGAGCAAAGTCTCAAATCTTCAGACTTTGAGATAAAACTGGACGAGACTAGAGGCCTTCATTAGGATCCCAGTGCCCGTCTAAATCAGATCTTAGCTGTTAAAAGGATATTGCGTTAATTTTACTATTTGCTATTTTGGAAATGTGGCTTTTTGAAAAATGGCTTTTATTAATTTAACCATCAAAACTAAATCAGGAGGACAAACAAAGACAAAACAAGACCTTAAACCCTGACTATAACTAAAAACACATAACAAATTAAGGTCTAAATACCAGTAACGCACTACATTACACTGCATTTCCCCCAAAACACAAACATCTCTTATACCAAGACTCTTTTAATTCTGAGTTCAACTGATATGAGAGCTAATCTCTAGATTGCTTATATCTCTATTTTTGTTGTTGTGTAAACAATAAAGACTGTGTCCACCGCTGCGTCCATTGACGGTATAAGGGCCCTTCTACAGTCATTGGCTGCATCACAGAAAACTATTGGCTGCTGGCTACACACAGCAAGTAACAATGGGAAAAAATTTGTATATTTGTGCTTCAAAAAATGATCTGTGGGTCATGACCGAAAGGACAGGCTCCTGGATACAGGTGGCCAAAATGAGTTTTCTTCCCTTTTCTGTTTTTTTCTTTTTTTCAGCAGTGCATGTGTGTGGCAGGGGGCGTGGCCTGTTTTCTCTCAGGACTATAGACCAGACACACCTGCTTCTACTCGCCTCTTCCCCTCTGGATATAAGCCTGCTCTACTCACCTCCACGCTATCAGATGATTCCGTCCTGTTGGGTTAAGTTGCGTGCACCTCTCCTTACCGCTGGTATATTTTGGAATATTTTAGGACCTACTTATACTTACCTGCTGTTCTCTCCGTCTATCCAGCACTGCCTCATGTCTCACACCCTGTGCCCTCCTGCCAACCAGCTCCTTGCCTCCTCTGCCTGCTTAAGTTTTTCTTTTCCAATAAACTGTTGAACTTTATTTCTGGCTCTGCCTCTGCATTGGGAGTCCACTTTGCAAAAACATAACAAGTAATAGGACCAGTACTAAACCAGAACTTGGGACTCAGATTTTCACTCATGGACCTCTTGCTGTTTATGTTCAAGGCCTTAAAGTAAAGCATAGTTTTGAATGAAAAGGATGGACTGTTTTCTGGTTTGCTGTAAAAGCTGCTTTGAATGCAGCCGATGAGAGGAGCCTTTGAACAGAGGATAATTAAAGGTTTTGGCAGAAAAACTGAGGAAGTCTCGTCTGTCCTTTTAGAGCCTCGTCTGGTTCCCACAAGACTCAAAAACCACAAGAAAAACACCTTCTAACCACATTATAGCCAGACACAAACTATATTCAAAACTTTGGTAATCTTTTTATGTTTTAATTCAAAATATAATCTTGTTACAGCCTAAACAAGCACTAATTTAAATGCTAGTTGTGAGACAATAGGATGAAAAACACATTAGTAATGGGAGTAATCTATAGGTAAAAGGAAAAAAGGCAAGTGTTTACAGATAATATACTGTTATAGTAGGGCAGAGATAGAACAAAAATAAAATTTATTTTGAGACTTTCATTGAGACTTGAAAATACAGCCTTTTTCTATAGATAGTCCTAGACAAATTAAAATTTCTTAAATCCAACTAGAACTAGTTGGATTTCCAGGAATTTTAATTGTAAAGACATAACCAATCATTTGGAGTTCAGTGGCAGTACCGCCAAACACGCAATTGGAAAAACAAACAACCAATCAGAGAATTTTGCATAAAGCCCGCCCCATTTTAAGATAAATAGTTTTGATTGGTTGGTTGTATTGAGCTCAATACTGCTGAGAAACTGAATGGGTCTGACTGGACAGGCTAGTATAGTCCCACTCAATCTTCAAATCTTCAAAAGTCCCCAAACCTCAGTCAAAGTCAGCTATTGTATGATTAAGTGACACATTAAAATAACACACTGTTAAAGATGTAACAGAGGATGCTATTGATAACTGAGAAACCTCCCAAAAGAACAGAACACTCCAGAAATTTTAATATTTTCACCAAAAAATTAACAAAAGTTACCTGTCAAGCAAAAATTTGGCAACGTCATGCTCGTCAATCTCCAAGACCCACTCTGGTTTTATTTAGCTCTTGAGCCATTTCTCTCCTCTTCTCATATTTTTTAAAAGTAGATAGAAAGTAGAGTTTCTTTTGCCACTACCATTTTGCAACTTTGCAGTCAGACTGGCGGAGCAACATGAAAGCCGGGGACAGCACTGGCACTACATAAACACACTGTCTACGCATCTGCAGCAACTGGAACACATGTGCATAACGTAACAAACTTAGTAAGAGTGACGAGCCACTGGATTACGCTCACCAACCATCTATGATTGGTTAATGTTTTTGTGGTCCCACAAAAGGACAAAGTTTAATTACATTTTTTTCAGTAAACCTATTTAACAGTGGGTTATATATATCTGTTAAGACAGCTTTAGATTACAGTTGTGCTCATAAGTTTACATAACCTGGCAGAATTTTTATGGGCCATTTTTCAAAGAATATGAATGATAACACCAAAAACTTTTTTTCACTCATAGTTGGGTGAAGCCATTACTTGTCCAACAATTGTGTTTACTCTTTTTAAATTATAATGACAACAAAAACTACCCAAACGACCCTGATCAAAGGTTCCCCAGTTCTTAATACTGGCTTTTGTGTATTACCTTTAACATCAACGACAAGTCTTTTATGGTAGTTGTGGATGAGGCTCTTTTTTCTTTTCAGATGTTAAAGCTGCCCATTCTTCTTCAAAAAACTCCTCCAGTTTCTGTAAATTTTTGGGCTATTTTTGCATGAACTACATGTTTGCGATCTCCCCAGAGTGGCTCAATGATATTGAGGTCAAGTATTTTCTGATAACATGCTGCATTCATCTTGCCATTAATTTTGATCAAGATCCTGTGCCTTTGTAGCTCATATATCCTCAAAACATCAGTGATCCACCTCCATGTTTCACAGTAGGAAGGGTGTACTTTTCATCATAGGCCTTTTTGACTTCTCTCTAAATGTAACATTTATGGTTGTGGGTGGCCAAAAAGTCCCTCTGTGCTGTTTGGCATATTGTAAGCGTGATGCTTTGTGGCTTTTGAGTTGTAATGGCTTCTCGACCATGCAGCCCATTTTTCTTCAATTGCATCCTTATTGTGCATCTTGAAACAACCACACCACTTTTTTCATAAAGTCCTGTATTTCAGCTGAAGTTGTTTGTGGGTTTTAATTTGCATCATGTACAATCTTCCTGACAGTTGTGGCTGAAATCTTTGTTGGTCTACCTGA
>JALDNG010000374.1:0-57500 GCA_024349245.1 Neodontobutis hainanensis | reverse complement strand
ATGAGCCACTCTGGGGAAATCTCAAACATGCAGTTCATGCAAGACACCAAAAGAATCATTTTCTCTGAAAAATGGATTAAAAAAAAATTCTGCCAGGGTATGTAAACTTATGAGCACAGCTGTATGTATTAGGCCCCTCTACATATCGAATTGGGGGCCCAGTTGTTTGCAGAAGGGCTAAGAAACTTTATTTAAAGATATATGTTTGACTAAAAAGATTGCAACATACAGTAAGTAATCGAGAAAGTGGTCCATCCATCTTCAATGAGCTGATTTCACAATAATTTGAATAGTTCCAGTGGCTGAGACAACTATAAATGAAGTTAATAAATATAGCAATTTAAGCAATGGGGAAAGGAATGTTTTCCCCAATCATCAATAAAGTGTTGTCTAAAATATCCAGCTGGAAGTATGAGAGTCTGGAGGAACAAACAAATGCATGTTAAAGCATGAAAAGAGTGACCAGGGCAGTTTGTAATCAGTGACGAAACGCACTAAAATAAATGAGTCTGAACAGTCTTATAGTCAAATCAGTTCATTGCAGTAAAAGCATAAACGTCAGTTCAGTCTGAGGCAGAACTGATATGGCCTCCAGATTGTATTAGCACTAACTATTATCTGCCTTTAAGATTGTAAAAAAAAATACAAACAAATAAATTATGATACACATACAGCTTGAATATGCAAAAATACAAGTCTATACATTCTTGCTCCATCTGTGAGTGCGTTTAAAGGCCTGACAACAGGCTGACTTTTATTTGGCAGAATTTTAGTTTACTTTCATTCCTACCACATCTTTTGCCTAAGGACCAGTTAAAAGTGTTTACAGTTCTAACCACAATACAGAAATAACATTTCTCAAGGTTATTGTACTATCACAACCGCGTATTGTCCAATGCCTAGTGTCTGATTTAGAGTCCGAATTTTCCAAGTTTATTGAAGAAAATGTGAAATATCACTTCTTCTTTTTTATGACGTTGCTTGTAAAATAATATATATCTGTCTTTTTAGGAAGGTCTGGATGCTGCTGGAGCATAATTAAAGTGTGTTTCTCATCATCCTGTACCACATTCCTGTCAGCACAGAGACGACTCTGTGCAGGAGTCCACAAACACTCCTTTCGACTTCCATTCGTCCGACATTGACTAAACTCCACTCCACATTAAAAACCCAGCGGAGGGTCTCAACAAACTTCTTCTGAAGCCTTTGTGATGCTGTCAAAACTAATAAAAGAAGCTCTGAACCACTCTCTTAGATTCACTGAGTAATCCGGCACTTCTCCCAAAACGACACCCTGCTGTTCATCTGGACCGGTCTCCGTGGAAACCAGAGAGGTATTGAGAAGATACACTTCTCTATTTGGCCAGTGACTTAGGGTATGTTCTCAGTACAGTGCAAGCCAGATTAATATAGCATGGTTTTAAAGGTATATCCACTGTAAAGAGTCGACTTTGGTCACTCCTGTTTTGTTCCAACAGTGAGATACAGCACTAAACGATGGAGTTAAACACTGAAACAACAGCAAACAGACAGTAGGAAAACCACAAATTGTTGACGCTTGTCTGAAACCTGAAGAAAAAATGCTACATGCAGATAGTCAACAATTTAAGGCATTCCCAGGTCAAGCATGTTTACACTTGACCCAGCAATGCAGGAAAAAGAAGAAACTACCCGCTTGTTGGGGGCAGATTTATAAATATAATTGTCTTAACTGCAATGGTCCTGAAGGTCTTGATCTGAGAAATTGCCAGTTTAATGGCATCAGTAAACAACTTCAGTCTCTTGTGCCACTACAACAGAGGATTTACTTGCTTATTTTTTCTAGTTTATGGGAATGCATTTATGTTCTCAAAAGTAACGTCAAATATGATTTATGTCTTATATATAAACTTGGGTAGTACTAAGCCTCTTAAGGAGTCACCACTCCGTATTGCTCATTTGAAATGTGGGTTTATTCCGTTTATATAAGAAATATTCCTGGACATTATGTTTTGGGCACATATGTAGTCTTTATAATAATATTGTGTAATGTCTTACCCTGCTGTCCTCCTGAGCGTCCCACTCGGGGCTGAACATGTGGAAAGGCTGCTGTTCATGGCTGCAGTTGGAGAACTGAAAGAGGCTGGAGAAAGTGCGTCTGTTTTCTGTTGTGTCAGTGAAGATGGCGTCTTGGAAGTTGACCCCGTGTGGGAGTAGGTTGTAGTTCTCATCCATCCTGCAGCAGAAGCAAACAAGAGGGAGTTAAGAAGAGAGATAAGACTGGAGGAAGTGGGGCAGTTCAGCTCATGATAAGCTGTTAGAGGTGCAGCAGGAAAATTTGTCCAATTAGTGCTGAACAAACAAGTCAGAGTCAGTGAGTTGTTTCATATGTTCAAGGCAAATTTCTGCTGCAAAAAATCAGCAGCTGTTTAGTTTTGGGGACAAAGAAGCAGAGCAGCTACATGGTTTGGAAGTGGTCTGCATATAGCCCCGGCTGTTCGGTTTATATTAAAGGGATGTTTGGTCGCTCTTTATGCATTTATTGACCTCAAAATAGCTACACAGAAAAAGGGGGAAACAAAAAACAAACCTTGCTCTAGTTTGTGTTTCCACTGTGTTGTTTAGGCGTTAGGTGTTTTATTGATATGACATCACATGAGAGACAAAGTGCATTCCCTGCTGTCAGCTAAGTAAATACAGACTTCAAAAAAGGTTTTCAAAATGAATATAAAAACCTTTGACTCAACACAAAAATTAACCTACATAAAGAAGTGCCATCATTTTTTTCTCCTCAACTTTTAAAAAGCAACACTGAATTTTTAAGGATGTATTCTACTGCTTCAAACTCACATGGGACTGTTACCTCTCTTTGTAATACTGTCAATATTTTAGTAAATTTTTGTCAATGTGTTACGTGTTCTCGTAATGATAACATGCCTCAACACTTACTAAATGGACAATCTATTAAACCAGGTACACTTTGTCTTAGAAAGAGATATTTTTATGTCAAGAGACTATCTCCGGGCTATTATTTTATTGATTTTCAGGCTCCAAGATTTCTGCATCATCAAGTATCATAGTGTTGCTTAAAAAAATGTAAACACAAACTTTAAATACAATGAGTGCATTGTCAGGTAATTAAATTTAAATGAATTCTCACACAATCTTAAAAGGATATATCTATTAATACACGTGAGTGTGTAGTCATTGGCCAATCACAAGTCACTAAAGAATAAATGACAACTAAGTGTGTCTTTAAAACAGTAGTTAACCTGGGGTTGTTTTATGAGCCTGAGTTCCATACAAGGCTCATAATGTACCAGGTTCTCATAATTTCACAGTTCATTATTCTTATGTCTTTTCTACTAATGATAAATAACTTCACTACATGGGTTCCGCGAGGTGTCTGTCCGATTTGTGCGCCTCACTTGAGAAAGAAGAAGTAGGAGTAGTTCTCCATCACGGTGTGGGACTGACAGGACAGGTATCCCAGTCCGGTCAGGTTGAGCCTGGACCCTGAGGGCACCTCCAGCATGCTGCCCCACGCCTGGTCACACTGCAGCTCCACTTCGGCCGAGTACAGCAGCCCTTCCTCCGCGCCCTCGTAGGCGTATCCCGGACCGAAGGGCAGAGAATTGTACAGCCCTCCCGTGCGGCTCGTTGTCTCCCGGTGTATCGCCAGAACCCGCGCGTAAATGATAATCTCCGCAAGCTCTGCCCGGCAGCCCTCGCTCAGCGGACGCCACTCGGACGGTAATTGGCAGCTGTGCGTAAAACCGTCCAGGTGCGTGAGCAGGACGAGCGAGAGGAGCACAGAATACAACATAATGAGAGTAAATGTAGTCCACTGGAGGGTCTCCTTTTAAAATACTATCCCGTTTGGTGTGTTTTTTTCCGTCCAAATGCCCTGTTTAACTTGAAAACAGACTCCTTGGAAAACATCACATGCGCGCACAAACAAAACACGCAAACATAAAGTCCTATGAAAAGCATTAGATGTCCAAATATGAAGACAATCTTGTCCAGGAGCTACACCTTTAACAGTTAGCGCCTGCAATTCCAACCTGCAGCAGTCCTCGGAGTCTCCATCTGTGTTTTTACTGAGCGTCAAGCCTCAAAGTGAGCACTGGCGCTGCGTTCAGGGAGATTAGACGGAGGCTCGGACATTTGAGCTGTCTGTTGTGGGCTGGTTTATGACCCCAACCACAAGGCCACGTGTTTAACAAGCACTCAGGTAGTAGACAGCATTTAAGTATTTTAGAAGTGCATTGTGTCAAAAGTATAATGAACACATCAGTCCAGCATCATCTCAGATTAGCTATTGCATCTTTGCATTTATCTTGTAAAAAAATTGTTATTTAAAGCTCCAGAGACAGTGGGAGGGGGAGTAGCAACAGCTCTCTAAAGTGGACAAACTGAGCTCCACTGTAAAGAGAAGCACATTCATGTTTCAAGTTTTAAGACATTATGAACTAAAGAGGTATTGTTCCACACTTTCTAGATTGAAATCCCCATTAGACCTATTGTGGAGCCCAAAACACTGCTCCTCCACCTCTGATGTTAATTATGTCAATTTATTATGGGACATCAATCAAAATGAGTACATTATTCTATCATGTAAATGAGTCCAGATTTAGTCACATTTGTATTCTGTAGTCCGATGGTAAAGTTAAAGGAGATATGGTGACCATGTGTCCCTATTTAATGGGAACAGTCTCATTTTTACGCTCCCTTTCCCTTGTACCATGCAACAGATATTTGTAAAAACACTGATACGTACCACTTTTGAACCGACCATGTCCCAAGTGTCCCTTTTTTAAATTGGGTGGGGGGAGGAAATGCAATTGTTGTTTGTTGTTATGTTGATTGAACAATGAATTAATCATTGTTTTATATAGAGCACAGATTTTGCAACCTATCTGTTTTTGTTTTGACGTGGGTATGAGGCAAAAAATGAAGTGTCCCAGTTTGGAGGTCTGGAAATAGTATCACCTTATATTAAGGCACATGAACAGACACATACAGTAAGACATACACAGTGAATACATTACACTTAGCTAAGTTTGTAAAATATTAGAACAGGTTAGCAAATATAAAAACCTGCTAAAAAAAACACAGTTCAAGCACAGATTTCAAGACAAACCACAGACACTGGGAAGCACAACACTTTTTCCACAAAGACAAGAACAAAAGCAATGAAAAGTAAATTTATTAAAGTATTTGTTAGTTCATAAAACATGTTAGTCCAGGTTGTGAGTCCAACAGCCACTGTTTATTGGATTTAATGAGTGGCAATAATGTTCCTCAATTCTAAAGGTACTTTTTGAAGAGTGTGAAGCGTGAACTGTTTTCAAATCTGTTCAACTTTGTTCAGAGCAGACAACTTGAGGTCCTTTCTTATGTTGATACTGGTGTGCTCACCTGTGTTCCTGTGGACTGCGGATGGAGCTTGTGGCTAAATCACGCACAGAGCATCTCTTCTCATGTGAGAGATGAATGCGTTTACATGGTCCCAGATGAATACGGAATAAACTAAACTTAACCTTGGAGTTAAATGAGAGCTGACATCAAGCTGTAAGGCCCTGGCTGAGGGAATGGGATTATTAAAGGATACTCAGAATTAAATTTTTTCTTTGAATATGTATTTCTGAAATAAAAAAATACTATATATATAGAAATTAAAATTAAAATGCTTTGTACAAAGGATGTATGCCAAAGGTTTTTTGAAGGACAGGTCGTCTTCATCTTCTAAACCACCAGGGTATTATGGAACCAGACTAAATTTTTGACAACAGTGACATCTAGGGGACAATAAGCTACAGCTAGCCTTTCCAAACACTTCTTGTTAAATCAAGCTAACCATTAAATACTGCCCTGTCATAGCAGTATATATTATAAATATATTTTATTGTTACTTTGTTTGATACCTACACCTACAGATATAATTAAATATATTATAATATAGAGTAGTCATGGGTCAGTTTAATTAGGTTTTGTTTGGCTCTCAACTGTTTTGTTTTTTTAAAGTCTTTTGGGACAGGGTGATTTTTGAGAGTAACTCGTTTGGGAAATTCCCGCAGTCAGCTGGTCGTCACGGAAAGCTATAACACACGGAAGAAAACCTATCTTTAGCATTGCTCTCCCCACACTTCACCTGTTTACTGTTTGGCGTCACGTTAAGGAAACGAAAGATCACGTCAAAACAACTACATTTAGCAAACAAAATTCCGGAAGTAACATTTTTCAAATGTAAATTCACATAT
Source organism: Neodontobutis hainanensis (assembly GCA_024349245.1). Classification (NCBI taxonomy): domain Eukaryota; kingdom Metazoa; phylum Chordata; class Actinopteri; order Gobiiformes; family Odontobutidae; genus Neodontobutis; species Neodontobutis hainanensis. The sequence continues at coordinate 51,258 of JALDNG010000374.1, read as the reverse complement.
TTTTTAATTGTAGACATAGTATTTTATAGGTATCAATATTCTTGTAGTTATTACTGTTAAAACGTACAAATACATAGATATTAGCTAACATTCAACACCAAAATAGATTTGTTTTAATTTACATTTTGAACTGCGCTTTAGTTTTATTCTGCGATTGCTAACCGGAAATAGCCGTCACATCCGTTTGCTGTGCATTTGACGCAGCTTTAGTCACAACAGCAGTACAACAAGGTTGAGCAACGTATTTTGTCAGCTCTTGGGGTGTTTTCCTATATTTTATTGTCACCTAACGCCATTTCATTTACTTTTGTTGCTGTTTTCAGGTGAGTTTGTACATTGCAACTTGTTTAATGTGAGATGTGACGCAGTTTAGCTCATATTCCAGCACATCTTACTCGTACTGTTTGCTTAACTTTCGAGTCTTTTGCTGAGGTCCGTCAGGAAAGCGAAAGTGAAAATTGTACTTTTTAATCACAAAGTTTAATATTATGTGTCATTTTACATTTTACTGTAGAGCTGGTGTATTTTAGGGGTCATTTAAAGTGTGATTTGTCATTGTCACAGTATGTGACAGTTATTTTATATTGTGTGTTCCTATATCTACTACTGTATGTCTCTGCATTACGTTTTAACAATAAAGGGATACTTAGCTAGTTCAATTTATTGTAAATAGCATTATTTGTGGAGCTAAGTTCTCATTATTTAATACATACAGTGGATAGTCAGTGCATTACCAGTTTGGAGAATGTGACAGGATCACCATTAGTTAACTATGTACGATAGAAAAGAAAACCATGAAAATGATTTGGCATTTAAAACCCGGATGTTCAACTGTGTGGTACTGAGGGGATTTTCCGCGGCTTATTTTGCTAAGAGATTCATTGTGGAGCTTCTTAACAGTAATAGTATGTAAGGGTTATAAAAATGCAGTACAAGAAAATATCAGCAATAAACTATTAAAAAAATTCAATCTCAGTAAAGTTTTGTGGGCTTATAGGCAGCCATATCTCACTGTCATTAACAATATATACTTAATATAACCCCATTACGAAATACTGGACTATCCCTATAAGGTAGTCCATAGTAGGTTGGGTTGGGTTGTTTCTCTGCTATCTCATTCATCACGTGATGAGATAATTCATTTATCTCTGCTCTTTTTCTGCTACAGCATACTGAAGCACTGTGTCACACTGATCACTGATTCAGAGCTATGTGGCTATGGTAGACGTTCACGTGGAACAAGACAAGGTCGAATAGAAGGAACATGTCAAATTTACAGCATAACATGGTTTAGTCTCTCTCTAAACTTGGCATGGACTAACACCTATCTACCTTAGGGAATAAATCTGCTCCAAAGGTTTCTAATTGAGCCACATTTACCAAAAACTGATCTACCACTTTAATTCGCATTTTCAAACCAAATTACAGGGAATTCTTCGAACATATGTACATGGCATTGAGGTCAAAGAGATTCAGGTCTCAGTATTGTATCTTGTCTTGACTATTTTTATTTACCGAGTCTGCATCAGCTTACGATTGGAATATGACTAATACAATTCTATACTGACATTATCAAAGGCACACTCACTTTTTCAATAATAGCCTGATTTGGTAAGTCTGACAAAAAAAAACAAAAAACATCAAAACACAACAAGACATATCCCCTTAAAACCTCCATTGAAACCTTGTACCACGGAAAATGGATTTACAAAAATCTACCCATGGGACCCTTGACAGTATTAAATCTATCTGATAATTTATTCCTCTGCAGCCTCATGTCGTCTGAAGGTCCAGTGATGAATGGAGATATACCCTGCACTCCCAGTCAGACCGGGACTCTGGAGGAGACTCTACAGCAGATGAATGTCCTCATACAAGAGAACAGAGACCTCAAAGGTAAGTTCATGGAACCAAGGGACTTTTACTGTCTGTGTGAGGATAACAAAAGCTAGGGCAATAATAATCAGAAAGTAATAAAACATTACCTAATGCATCTCAACTCTGCCACTGGACATTGCACATTTTGAGTGTCTCTTTCTGCGAGCATTTTGGATTAAAATAAATTGAACGTAAACAGAGCTGGGACAAAAAGTCTAAAAAATACTGATTTATTTAACAAGTTGTAGACACGTGATTGGTAAAATCATGGTTCACTGACACAGGCCCTCAGCTAGACAGAAAACTCATATAAATGATTTATAATTCCATGCCACTGGGACACGCAGACCTCTCCTGATTCGGCCTGCTCAGCAGCTCATTCAGGGGAGCAGAAATAGGCCAATACACTGGACCCACGAAGAGTTTTAATTGTACAAAATGCATTCAAATTACCATATGTTGCATAGACATGTTTTTTCTTCCAAACTTGAGGAGAGTTTTGGATAGTTTCCTCTTGAAAACAAACAGCACAGATAGTCTGCTGATGGATCTGCGCCCTAGTGGCTAAAAGTTTTGCAGTGCCTTTGTTGCTTTATTAATTGTTAATAATTTAGCAAAGAAATATGAGTAAAGAATCAGGTTACCAATAGACATAAATGATAATTCCCAAAATAATGACTTATTATATACATACCAGACTAAGATTAATAGAATGTTTAACAACTTAAGGCTTTACAGTCTTGTCCATATAGTAACTTGTCACATATTAATGCATTTCCATGGATTTACCAAAGCCAGATGCTCAGCAGAATTTTAAAACTATAAATGAATTCCACATATTTATTTAGCGACACACGTGACAGTGACCAAACATTGAGCCCTCACACAGAAGAATTTGTATTATTTTAACACTACAGTCACATGAGTAGCCTCTTCAAGAGACTTATCAGGACTAGTCAAAGTCTGTAAAGTGGGATTTTTGTTTTTGCAGAGGCCCTACATCAGACCAATGTGTCAATGAAGGAGCGCTTCGAGGGTCTGTCTGCATGGAAGGAGAAGCAGAAGCAGGAGCGGGACTTCCTGGAGTCCAAACTGGAGGTGGCCCAGAAAAGAATCCAGGGTCTGACAGAGGAAAACAAGGATCTCAGGAAGAGACTGGAGGCTCGAGGAGGAGGTCTGCAGGTAGGTATCTGTGACTGCTCCGGTTTAGTTTAAAAGATGAAAGTCTGAATTGTTAGTATTTTAAAGTAGGGCTGTAATAAAACCACTAACTTATCAATACACCTGCACAAAACTAATGAACTGTTCTGTGTTAAGGCCTGTCACAATAACTACTTTTTGTAGTTCAGCGTGTTGCACTTTTTATTTTACTTGCGATAAACAATATTATTGCAATGTTAAAAAACTATTTTCTGTGTTTCCTCTGGGCAAAGTGCCTTGGCGTGGTGACAAAGGTCACATGACCTGTTATAGGAAGTAGGGAGCAGGGAGTAGTAAAAGTAATAATAATTCATCTACAACATAGTCTGAAATATATTGCTTTGCTCCAGGTCAGCTTCGTTTACTACGGCTCCTGTCGGCTTGTCTCAGAGGAGAAAGAAGCTGAGGCTTTGTACTCAATAAACACCAGAGGCATTTTAAACGTAGTAAACTAAAGCTCATCACAAAACAAGCATGTCAGACCATATTAGATTATTTCCCATTTTTTAAATTAAAGTGTGTAGCCTACTGAGCATTTCTGAATTTAAGGGCATGGCTGGGTGAACTCAGAGGGGGACTTCATAGCTGCCGCGGCTGCCACTCTGAATTGAATGCAGCGTAAGCTATCGCGCTCATTTCTGCATATCGCGCGTTAGGTCAATAAATTGACAATTGCGTCAGGCCTAACTGTGTTTTGTTGGCGTTGTGTCGTCAGAGCCCAGAGCTGGACGCCCTACGTGCTCAGGTGTCCCGACTTCAGGCCGAGAAGAACGACCTGGTGGCTCTGAACTCTGAACTGCAGCTGAAGGCTGACCACAACGGTGAAGACGACTCCTTCATTGAGATCATCAAAGTCTCGGTGAGGAACGATAGCACAACCTTTATCAACTCGGACTTAAGGGTCATTTACTCAAATCCCAAACACTGGTCCATACATGTGTAAAAGCATTATGCTCTGTGTTCCCAGGATGGAGGTACAGATGGTGTGAGCGATGTCTGTGGGAAGGAGCACTGCAAACGGCCTCACTATCCGTCTGGGACACTGAGCATGACAGCGTCTCGACTGGAAAACGAGGAGGTGACGGTGAGCCAGCTGCTCCAGTCTCTGAGGAACGAGACTCAGCGGGCCGAGCGTCTTCATGCCCAGCTGCAGGCCTCCACTGTTGGGTAACTAATCTGCACACCTTTTGAGGGACAGCAGAAAACATGATAAATGTTGTACTTTTTCCCACCCACAAAACTAGTGTTTATTTTCTATGTTTATCTATTTAATCAGATAGATAGATAGATTAATTGATTTGTAATAGATATAAATAAATTTTGAGGTAATATTACTTTTATTCAACCAGGTTTTTATTGATTGAAAATGGTACAGGCGTCTTCCAGAAGTTAATAAGACGATGTACGAGAAGCATCAATGTGGAAAAAATGTTTCTTAGCTTTTATTTACATTTGATCAAAAAGTGTCATGTCCAAAAGTATTCACACACTTCTGTCACAGTCTTTGGGCAAATCCAAAGTTCTATACCATTCCAAATAGTCCAAGCTGTTCTAAAGCATCCTAATTACCTTGATTCATTGGGAAAAGCTGTTTTAATCAATTCAACAGGCGAAATACAGCAGCTGTCTGCAGTTGGTTTGTGGACAGTCATGCCTAAGACAAAGAAGCTCAGTAAAAACCTGTGGCTGCTCACAAGTCATTCTAAATGTTTTCAAGTTCCAGTGGCTACAGTGCAATGTATTATTAAAATTTTTTTCCTCAACGATGCCTCTTGTATATCATCTTATTAACTTCTGGAAGATACCTGTGTCATTTCCAATTAAAAAAAAACTATATAATAAATATTTATTGTGCTCTATGTGTGTGGACATAATAATTCCTCTTAAAACCCTTGTTTTAACAGTTTTAATGAAGTATCAAACAGATTAAAGGAGCTGGAGAAAAGAAAGAGCAACATAGACGAGTCCACACAGACAACGCAGCCTGAGGAGAGCAAACAGGAATCTGCAAAGGTAGGACAGGGTATCTTGGGGATAAAGATAAATGTAAAGGTTTAGTCTTCATTAATATTAGCAGAAAACTAACCTTTGACTGCAACTAAATCTTCAGGCAGCCTCTGAGGTGGAGAATCTGAAGTCTCAGGTGATGACGCTGTACAAAGAGCTGCAGCAGGCTCAGAGCAAACTGGATGAAGCTGAAGGGATGAAAAAAAACCTCCAGGACAGGTAATGCCCACACATTTATCCAGTTTATTTATGGGTGTTTAATGCTGATGTTAGACGAAACCTTCTGTCCAGGTGTCGGGAGGTGGAGCAGGATGTTGCCACTCTAAAGGCTCAGCTTGTGGAGAAGCAGGCCGTTCAGTCCGAAAACGAGCGTCTGAAGGTGCAGCTTGACAGCATGCAGGCCCAAAGTCTAATGGAGCAGAGGAAGGCCGGAGAGGAGAGGTACCTTATCTGTTATTGTCTGTTTCCTCTCATGCATAAACATACTTCTCAAACCTTCCCATCTTCTTCACAGGACTACCCTAGCCCAGCTGAAGGAAGCATACACCAAGCTTTTTGAAGATTACAATGGGATAAAGGAGGAGAGGAAAAAGAGAGAGGTACATTATTCAAAAGAAAACGCTTCCGGCTGATTAGTTTTGTTTTACTTGATATGTTTGATGTATGGGATAGTCTTTCACTTCGGTTTATGGTCAGGACCATAACACGAAAGGCTGACAACAACGTCAGGGTATTACTGATGCAAGGACATATTTTTAAAACCATAAAAGGTTCTGCTATATGATTTAATCACAAATTAAAGCTGCAGTAGCGGAAAAGACCCCTCATTCATCCCACATACTCACAAATCTTTACCACAACAACATAGAGATCCTTCCAGCATTACTGTATTTAAAGAAATAAAACTGAAAAAGTAATTTTGTTAAAAAGTCAAGCATTTATTTCAATGTGTTAATTATTCGGCTGAATTTGTGATCTGTTTATACACTTTGGAAATAGTGAAATACTGATATACTTAGTAATTCATCAATTAATATAAATAATAAAGTAAATTAATAATAACCAGACAAGGATTTTACGTCTTTGATCTTTGTGCTTTGCTCCTTCAGTCCTTGATGGTGCAGAAGGAGGTTGTGGAGGATCTGCAGGAGCGACTAGACACCGCTGAAAAGGCACTAGCAGATAAACAGGAAAAGATTGATACAATGAAGCAGGAGATTTTTGAAAAAGAGAAGGCGCTGGAGAATGTATCTTTGTTTCAAGCTCAGGTTTGTGCATTGGAGCTGTTTTTATCATTTTCTTACTTTAGTCTGTTACAGTTAGGTTAGTTTTCACTACGACAAATTGTCTGCAGAGTTAAGTCACATAATTGGTGGCTGTAATTTGAGTTTTGACCCTCTAAAGCTACTGTAGTTTGAGTTTTGACCCTTTAAGGCTGCAGTAGTTTGAGTTTTGACCCTTTAAGGCTGCTGTAGTTTGGGTTTTGACACTCTCAAGCCTCTGTAGTTTGAGTTATGACCCTAGTTTGTTGTTTGTAGCTTGTAAGATGACTTTAAACCAAACATCCAAGAAGAAATTCCTGTAATCTATCTACACATAAAACTTGAAAATATATGGCCATCAGTGAAAATGCTGTTTTGAATCACGAAGAAAAAGTCCTGAAAGACTATAAAAACTTAAATCTGTTCTCTTCAGGCCGAGGTGTACTCTTCGGACTTTTATGCAGAGCGCGCGGCCCGAGAGAAGATCCACGAGGAGAAGGAGCGCCTGGCTGCTCAGCTGGAGTACATCAAGAAGCAGAACAGCCAGCTACAGGACGAGATGGAGTCACTCAGCCGGTATCAAACACACTCTGCAACACTAATACAGTCGGTCTGAATCCTTATTGCTAATGTTTGTGTGTCTTTCATTTGTAGGCAATCACTGACTCAGATGCAGAAGAGACATCCACACGCAGGAGGGCCATCTTTAGTTGGAAGAGGTATATAGTGAATATGTAAAACATTTTTAGGGTTTGGGGACATTTGGTAACTTTTTACTTTAAAATATATAGATTTAAAGCCTTTGCACTTACTTTATAAGCCCCCTTTATTCACATTGTGGGATATTCCTGCTTTTTGTTGTTGTTGTTGTAGTAGTAGTAGTAGTAGTAGTAGTAGTAACAAAGGCAAGATGGTGTCAGACAACTTAACTTAACTTAACAACATAAGAATAAATGGGATAGTTCAATGTTACGGGAAATCTATCTGAAATCTGTTTGTTTATTCCTATTAACAATATGCCATTGATTTAGATTTTGTTTTACACTTTTTCTTCTACATTTATTTTTGGAGAAGAGCTTGTTTGGTTCGTGCTCAATACATCACACTAGAGGAGGGTTCATAGAGAAAAACCTGAAAAAGATATGGACATTAAAAAAACAAACAATTAGGTTTTGGAAAAGTTATGGATTTTTATTGTTTGGACAAAGTTTTGTATAGATAACGGAAACTAGAAATGTTTTAATGCTTAAGAAAAGATCTACCTGCACGCTTTCTCCAAATCCAGCTTTTTTATTGAAGATGTTTCAACCCTTTATAATCATGGTCAATTTTTGACGCTACAATTATCACCCTAAATATTTACATTAACATTAAATGTGAAGTATCAGGAATGTGTTTTTTAATCAGATTTATGTTAGTTTTTAAGATATGGAACATCAAGAACCAGTTTAACCTTTTAAATAACAAGTTATGAGAAATGTGTTCCTTTCAATGACTATATAATATATACTATAATATACTATTATTCAATAAATATAGACGACTTCCACCCATTGCTCCCCTATTCACTGATATTGTCGCTACCACAGGGGAATAAAATGTTATGTAGTAAAAACTTAGCTCTAGAGACCTGAGCCATCTTTTGTACCAGGCTGTAAACATGATTTTTACACTTGTAAAGTCACCGTTTCTCCTTTTAGCTCCGCTTTTGGCGCCTGCCCTCTGGTGGACGGCGGTAAATTGCTGTATAGACCTTTTTATACGTTTCCATGAGAGAGGCTTGGTTGCTTTATTGCTAATATTAAATTAAGAAGACACTTTTTTTTGAGAATATGAGAATACAACACATATCATTAAGCAGCCATTTTTATTGAAAGGTTATAAAGAGACATGAAATTTTTGGAGGAAAAAAAAGGGTTTGTAGTATAAATGACAACAGTGGCTCACTTTTTTATTTTTGTTTGTGCTTGTGTAGCATAAATGGAACATAAGGCTGGGTGAAACAGAATATTGGTAGTATAATTTCCTGTCAATATCACTAAAAGAAGCATAAAAGGGCCTATAGATAGATGCTTGCCACCTACATTTGTTACTCAAAAAACAGTTCCTCCTGGCTTCTTAGCTCCAACACTCGTACCAAAAGAGCCAGGAGGTATTTCGTGGACCAATCTTGGGTGCAGTGTAGCATGCAATATGTGCAAATAACATACAGAAAAGTTATGTTAGTATAAAAAGTTAGTATAAAAAGTGTTCCTTATGATAAAACACTAACACATTACTATGTAACTCTGGGTCAGGGGACTTGTGAATATCTTATAACAACTTGTAAACTACCACAAACACAACTTCGCTAAAATGTATTATGAGACATAACTATCCCATGTGAGTTATCCAGCAGTACAGTTATACACACAGTTTTTTTTTTTTTTTTAGACGGCACAAATCATCAAAGGTCACATAATGTTGCTTTACATTCTGTTGTAACCAGTGATAGATCATGTTGTTGATGAGTATTTCTGTCTCTCAGGAGCCGAGTGGCAGCATCAAGGCAACATTCCCGAACACGCTTGTCCAAAGTGCAACGACATCTTACCAGACGTGGACTCGTTGCAGATCCACATCATGGACTGCATCAACTAGACCTCAGCGAAGACACAAGCCCAACTACATTTGCACCTTATTCAGAGTCTTCCTTGGCTTTGCCCTGTACCTCTTTCTCTGACTGTTGTGGTGGCAGCACTCCTCCACAGACACCTGCAGGATCAGTCAAATATCAGCTCCAAAAAGTTGATTTAGATTAAAAAATATATATAAACAAGTGAATATATATGACCAGTAATCATCTGTGCTGTTATTTTATAACCTTCTGGTACATATAAAGGTGTGATGGAAAAAAAAAAAGCAGGTCATTATTTAAAAATTTGTGTGAAATAACCTGCAGTTTTTCCACACAGCCTTAAACACAGCATTACTAACAAGCTTTATATAAAGTTGCATGGTTTTTGCAACTAAAAAATTAAACAGGTGAAAGAAGATTTTTGTATTAATAAAGGCACTTTAATGATGAAGAAATGGGTTTTAATTTGACTGCAGATTCATACGTAATGTGTTTTCTTTCTCCAGCAGCCTTGGTGTTAACGGACCACTGTGGATGTGTGTCCAGTATTCTGTCAAATGAAAAAAATAAATGGTGATATTTCTGAATTTGTTTGGGTATATTGTATTTGTTAGAATCATAGAGTATGCATAAAGGAGGTTTGTATTCAGTTGCAGAGGTCACTGGACATGATGCCTATAGGTTTGTCTTGGCACTTTCTGCTGCCATTTCTTCCCAGTGAATAAAGGGTTTGCCTCCAAATGTGGCTGAAATTATCATAAAATTACACACAGTGCACATTTATGAATACTGGATCATATGACTATATAGTGTATTTACTATTTAAGTCTTTAAAAACTTTTAACATAAAATAAATCCATTACTTTTACGCGGCCTGAAATGTTATTGTAGATTTTTATGACTTTTCCAGGTGTTTTAATATGAGGCTGTGCAAATTAAAACACTATTACCGTTTTATTTTTCTTGTATATGTTGCCTTTAGGTGCAGTTATTTCAAAGCACAAAATATCCTTTCATTTGTACGCAGACAACCTGCAGGTTTACCTTCCAGTTTACCTTCCCTGCTTGTCCTGATAGTCTTGAATCTATCAACAGATGTTTAGAGGACATCAAATTGTGGCTGTCACAGAATTTCCTCTGTTTGAATGAGAATAAAACTGAATATATTGTGTTTGGCAGATCCAACCTACCCAGTGTCTCAGCTCCTAATCCTGTTGCTTTGGCCCCCTAATTTAATCATGTTGATAAAAATCTGGGGGTGAAACTAGACAGCGGTCTAAAATTTAACAACAAAATTGATTCTGTGGTTAGGGCAAGCTTTTTTCAGCTTCGCCTCCTTTCAAAAGTTAAACCCTTCTTAAGTCACGCTACCTGGAGAAAGCCATCCATGCTTTTATTAGCTCCTGCATAGACTACTGCAATGTGCTCTATGGTGGAGTTACCCAAACTGATCTTCACCGTTTGCAGCTTGGGCAAAACGCTACTGTCCAACTGTTAACTAACAGTCGTAAACACAAGCACTTAACACCTGTCCTGTACTCCCTGCACTGGCTCCCTGTCCAGTTTAGAATTAATTATTGGGTGAATTTTTGATTAATATGTCGATTTATGCTAACTGAAAACTATTATTTTACTATGCAATAAAAGCCGAAAAGCCCGGATGTAATCGCCATTTTATTGCCCTGTGGTAAGGACAATATCGGTGAATAGCAGAACAATGGGCGGAAGACATCCATATTTTTACAATCATTGTCTAAGTCCCGCAATGACGGATTGATTGACAGTAGCTGTCAGACTCGCAAAAAAGGGGACTGGAGGGACGTGAGTAGCTTTGCTATGGAGTGGTCCTTCAAAGTGGAGTACTCCCCCCCCCCTATCATCACCAGAAGTGGAGGAGGGGGAGAAATTATTATCTGTGCACACCAATCACTTTATATACTATGGACAACTTCCGCCCACTGGTCCCCTATTCACCTATATTGTGAAGCCAAGTGCACAGTCCTATTGTGGTCAAGAGACCGAAACCATCTTTTGTACCAGGCTGTAAACATGATTTTTACACTTGTAAAGTCGCCTTTGGGTTTCTCCTTAAAATTACCGCTTTTGGAGCCTGCCCTCTGGTGGACGGCGGTATATCGCTGTATCGAAAGTATTTATTTATTTTTTTTAATCAGGCACATCTCCGAACAGCCCTTTGTAAGTTGACCACAGCAGCGGGGTCCTTCATTTAGCGCCAGATTGGATTTCTCCTTTCACCCTCGGTTTGAGTCTGGCTTTTAAAGACAACTTTAAACTGCTGTATTTTATGCCATTTGTAATTATTTAACTGTATATTTCTGACATATTTGCTCCGAATATAAGATACAAGAATCATAGGTGTGTACAAACGGGTTTACGCTGCTGTCAGATCTTTTGACGCAGAACTCAATCCTGGTAAGTTTTGACCCTGGCTTATTCTTCGACTTGTTATCTTTGTTCTGCTCATTTTGATTGTATGTTTAAAAAGTCGGTCTAAATAATATAAGTCATAGAGGTAATGATGTATAAGGAAAAATAATGCATATACTTGATATATAAGTAGGCTACTGGCAATATTTCGCATCGTATTCTTTTCTCTAACATCTCTGTACGTTGCATTGTTAAAAGGAAACGAAACAGGATTAATAAAAGTGGGGGAAAAATAAAGTATTCATATTAAGCTGTTTAAATATTTGGGGAAAAACTGATGGGAGTGCACATAACTTGTGTTTATTACTAATATTTAACCTATTCATAGACATAGTGCATTCCTAGTACACATTCATGCATAGTTCAGTACAATACATGCAATGTGATACTAGAAAGGACAGGAAACGTAATTTTAAAACCAGTGACATATTTTCTTTGCTTGGACTTAATGTTGTATGTTTAATCATATTCTTATTAAAAGATTTTGTCTGCTTTTTTGTTGTAGATTATTTAATATCAAGGAATCCCTCAAGAAACTATGGAGAGTAAGTAATAACTGTAACATACATGCTGGAATGTTTTAGGGTTCATACAGACATGTTCATACAGGCATTAAACAAAAAATCACAAGGAGCTCTTTTACTGAAATAAATGTGGTCTAAATGTGATGTGTGTCCAGGTGAAGACGATCTGGACATTTTGACGGCGCTGCTTGAGGAGAGTGAAGAAGGTGGAGCTGAGCAGAACCGGGCGGGTGATGAACTGGACAAACTGTTTGATGAAGAGAACGACGGAGAGGAGTATAAAGATGGAGCGGACGAGACGGAGGATCTAGTTTGTGAACTGTTTGGAGATGTGGATGATATCGAAAAGGAAGAGAAAAATGAAGAGGTTTCAGAACGCCTCAACAAGTCGAGGGAAGATTTACAAGGTCTGTAATGGATTTTTAATTTGAGTTTTATAGTGCAACAAGGTTTCTTCTATTTATTTATTTTTTCCAGGACTTTTTCTTGACAACTCTTGACTGCAACTTAACACTAACTGTTGTATATTTTCTACTAACCCAGTATTATTCCCAGTTTTCTCCTTCCTCAGAGTTTATGTGTATCCATCAGCTTGAATTATTTCCCTTTGGTTCACAAGCTACATCAGCCCGAAAGGGTCAAAACTCCAACTTCCCAGTAGATTTAGCAAAGATACCCTATTATATTATACTCTATTATTCTCTTTATGTTGCATTGTTTGTCTAAAGCTTGATTAGTTTTAAGCAAAATGCATCCCAGAGTTTAATTTTAAAAAAATTTACGTAAATTTCCAAGATTAATAAGCATTATTTCTAAGACATTTGGTCATTTAAATTAAATTTACAGATGGTCAAAACCTAAAATTTCAAATATATATGTAATAATTTACTCTTTATATAATTTTTTTTTATCAAAGCTAGTTTAGTTTTATACCTTATTCATCCAAAAGTTTACTTAAACAACCCAAAAAAGGGCATTAAACTAATCTCTAAATGTTTATGTAGTGAAGTATGATTTCTCTGAGAAATCCATTGTTTTTCCATCAGACGAGCTCAAACGGATGCAAGAACAGATGCAGCGATTACAACAGCAGCTTGAAATGAGCCAGAAAAGTTCCCCAAAAACAGCAGCTTCACCTAAACCAACATCACAGCGGCCGAGCTTGAAGCCAAACCCAACAAAACCTGCCACAACACAAAAGTCAAAGTCACCAGCAACAGGTAAATACACTCACACAGATCTTATATCCCTCACTTTGCCGACTCCTTTTGCTGTGCCTCATTAGAACATATGTGTCTACTTTGTCTTTTGACAGAGGCGACGTCTTCATCGACTCCACTAAGGAAACTCCAGGAGTCATCTGACTTTTCTGTGCAGCTGAAGAACGGTGACTCTTTCAAACGTAAACCTAGAGTTGCTCACCAGAACAAAACCAGCACGTCTCCAGGTAAAACACCAAGTCGGTCACCTTTGTTTCCTACGAGCACTGGTACAAATAACTGAGAAAAAGATGTATATAAAAATAATATGAAAGTTTAATTTAAAGCCATTAACTAAAAAATAAGAAGGAAGTAAACCTTTAAAGTAGAGTGAGAGGCTGTGTACTAAAATTTCTGTTTCTGTCTTTTTCCCAGCTTTCTGAACATTCATTTCAGAAAGCACCATCATTGTCCCACATTTTAGAGACTCACTATTTGATGTCTTTAAAGTTCTGTCCCAGTCAAAAAAAGTAAAAAAAAAAAAAGCAGTTATACTTGGTCAAGTTTATCACAGTTTCTATTTATTCAAAACTCAAAAATGTTAAATAATCCATATATGCTACATATTTGTGCTATTCCGTTCTTTGTTGTTGTTTTTTTTTTTTCTTTTTTTGTCAGAGTAAAGATTCTTTAGCCCAGTGGTTCCCAAATTGGAAATACTTCATAGTATTTTTAGATTTTTAGGGGGCCCTTTCCCCTGACCTTGGGAATGGCTGTTTTAGCCTATATTAACTATACTTCACATTTGGAATTAAACCTTAATAAGGGGTTTATCAAACTGGTACAGTGCCCTGTTTGGGATGATTTGAACTCCTTTCGAAATTAGAAACATGTCTAGTACTGTAATTGTTACTTTCAAACGGTGTTGTATTGTCGTTGTAATTTCAGAAAACCGAGGGCCACTGATGGAGATAAAGTTGGGCAGTTCGTTCCAGCCCATAGAGAGCACGAGCACAGCAGCCAGTGCTCTCCGTTCTCCACCAGCGTCCCACAGCAGCAGCCGACTGGGGTCAACGTCATCACTGGGACAAGCAAGACCATCTTCTTCTCTCCCGGCTTTGCCGAAAGATGTCGGTGTAGAAAAATACTCAGGGCTCAGGCTCAGGTGAGGAAATAATAAATAACACTGCCGTTACCTGTCAATTCAGAGAGTAGTTTATAGGCACGAAAGTGGCCTGGAAATTGAATGATATTTTGTTAAGCTGTTGTTTTTGTTTTTTAGGAGGCCCCGTGTTTCCTCCAGTGAGATGGACCGCAAAATGGCCGATCGTCTTCTGATCCGTCTGTCGCAGGTCCCAGAGAAGCTGGCTCGGGAGAAACTAGAGGAGAGCGACTGGGTGACATTTGGTGTGGTCATCAGCAAAGCCACTCCTCAGAGCAGCAGCAGTGTGAGTGTCATTTTCACAAATCCTCAGATACAGATCATTTTTATTATTATACATTTGTTGTTGTTTTTTTTTTCTTCAGGGGAAAACCTTCAGTATCTGGAAACTGAACGACCTGCACAACCTGGAGGTGTTTGTGTCTTTGCTGTTGTTCGGTGAAGTCCATAAAGAGCACTGGAAAACTGAGCCTGGGACTGTCATCGGGCTCCTCAACCCCAACCCAATGAAACAGAAGGACGGATACAACGGGGCAAGTCTCTCTACTGACTATTTTTTAATTTGAATTAATGTCTTGAATTTTTTTGCTTTGTTTGTTAATAAATAATCTTCTTGCTGTGTTCAGGTGAGTCTCACAGTGGACCACCCTCAGAAGGTGCTGCTGATGGGTGAAGCTCAGGACTTCGGGACGTGTAAAGCTGCAAAGAAAAACGGTGAACCCTGCTCCCAGATCGTCAACATAGTCAGTCCCACGTCTCTTTTTTTATTCAGTCCACACTTCACTTATAAACATACTAACACTCCTGTTCTCTGTGTTCCTCTCCACAGTACGAGTGTCAGTTCTGTCAGTACCACGTTAAAGCCCAGTACAAGAAGATGAGCTCGAAGAGGGCCGAGCTGCAGTCATCGTATTCGGGGAAAGCTCCGAACAAAATCAAAGGAAAGGGAGGAAACCTAAAACAGCGTCTGTGTCAGGACGGGTTCTACTACGGAGGCGTGTCATCTACTGCCTGCGCTGCTTCACTGTGAGTACATTTTCTATTTTTCTTATCCTGCTGAAAAAGTGTAAAGAGGCTCTTGCTTTAAACTAGAGCTTTAATCGTGCTTGAAAAATACTGAATTTCAGATAAATTGCTTTAAAATGCTTCAAAATTAACTTGTTTTTGAAACGTCTCTCTTCTTTTTCTTTTTGGTGTTTGGTGGTCTTTACATTTATTTTTTCCTGTATTTTAGACGAGTCTGACAAATAAAATCTACCAAATAATAATAATCTAGTAGTACAGAAGTAATATTTCCCTGCCGTGAATAATATTGTATGTTTCAGTGGAGCCTCCAAACCGAACAAACCTGGTCAGACAACTCTGGACCAGCTGTTTGTGAAAGGTGCAGCTCAACACGTGGCTCAGGCCAAAAGCATAGGTAGGATCTTTTACAAACAGTAAAACACTATATTATAAACTGTACAACTATGTCAGTTTAATTTGTCTTTCTCTAGCGATTCAGTCGGGGAACGTCTCCGGCTGCTCAGATGAGTTCAAAAGTCTGATGTCAGTGATGACTCCTGGAGCTCTGCAGCTGAAGAAACATTTAACACACAACCAGACAGGTACCAAGAAGTTAAAGCCTGAGCCTGATGTTACTGAAGTCTCTGTCCACACTACGGTGCAGCAACACTAGGGTCTACAGACCAAGTTGTGAATTGTTTGTGATGCATTTTAATGACAGTATTGCAAATTATATTGTATTGATTGTGCAACTGAAACTGAATAAATGTGAATGAGTTGTGTAAAAATGAAAATGTTTTCCCTGCAAAGATCTGTGCACAGTAATCCCTTGTTTCTCCTCAGCGACTAAAACCACAGCAGCAGGGCCTGTTCAGTCCATCTCTGCCTCTGACCTCCTGAAGCAGCAGAAACTAAGGCAGAAGGAGCTTTTAGAGAACCGCAGACGCAGGGCTGACGACCTCCAGAAACAAAGAACTGCTCTGATGTCTCCTAAAGCTGCCTCTGACGTCCCCAAATCCACCCAAAGCCCCGCCACTCCGTCCACTCCCACACTCGGACGGGGTTTCTCCGAGGGCGACGACATCCTGTTCTTTGACAACAGTCCACCTCTGGTGCCTGCACAGCCCACTCAGAGTCTGTCGGCCGCTAAACTGTCCGCGCTGAAGAAGCTGAGAGCCAAAGGGAGCGGCCTCGAGAAGGAAGACCCGAACGCAGTGAAAAGGAAACGCAGCAACAGCAGCGAGATCAGCTCCAGAGTGGAGCAGAACCGGGCCTCCCCAAACGGTGGGCAGACACATTTTATATTAATCATTAAATATAAAAGATAAACTGGGAGTTATTGATGTGGGGTCATGTGGCAGGTCTGTGGATTTATAGTCTGTCTTTACCATTCACGTGCACAGTACATGGTGGTGGAACTATTTGATGTGAATGTGGTAAAAGTGCATTTGAATTCCAATGTTTTAAATCTCATTTAAAAACACTTTGTCAGACAAAACTGACTATTGTGTAATATATTGCGTAAATTGATAAAAGAATGTTGACAGTAAATTTTTGTTACTTGTGGGCAGCTCTAATCCATCCATCTTTTGGCTTTAGTGTTTCTGATCTGAACAACATCCTTTATAAGCTAATAATATTCACACATACAACTCAAAGCTTTTAGAGGTTCATCATTTCTTTGGGGCATACTCTGCTGTAGTGTAAGTAAAAAATAAACAGTGGAACAATGTTTCTACAGTATTGAATTTCTGTAGTGGCTGAATGTGTAATTGTTTTTCTGTTTTTTTTTTTTTTCCTGTGCAGGTGGATCGAGTAATGATGAAGAGGAACCGGCGCTGAAAAAGAGAAAAGAGCAACAGGAGTACATCCAGTCAGAGGAGTTTCAAAAGCTCCTCAACGCTAAATCACGCCACAATGTTATCCTTCAAGCAGTATGTCCTCATCACGACTAATTTATGGCTCATTAAGAGCAAAGAATAGAATAAAGGTCAGTTCAACCGTGTTGTTTCAGGCCGAGTACCAGCTGCAGGAGCGATACTTTAATGTCCTGGTGAAGAAAGAACAGATGGAGGAAAAAATGAAAGGCATCCGAGAAATGAAGTGTCGAGCTGTTACCTGTAAAAAGGTGAGTTTTTCAGTTTTATTAATCCTGTACGTTTTGTAAGTGTAGAATTTGGTCTTTAGGGTTGGATATGTATAGTATAACTGTCAAACAGTTGTCCTTGTTATTTAAAAATAAAAATAATAAAGTTGTTTTAGGTTTTTACTTCAAACTTTACAATTAAACATTGCAAATTATCGAAAGCATTAACGCTAGACAATATGGTGCAAAATAAATGCAAGATTCTTTTAATACATTTTTTTCTTGTGTGTCTATTTGTTTGCACTGGCTTTTAACACAAATTAAGCTGGATATTTTAATTGATTTTATTTTAGCTATTTTATTCTTTTTACTTGTCTTTTATGTCTTTGATTTGTTTTTATTATCTTACTTTATTTAACCACACTACACTACAAGCACTTTGGGCAGCAATGGTTGTTTTGAATGTGTAATCTTTAGTCATTTTGCAAAATTTAAAACTCAAATTATTCAATTTATTGCCCAGCCCTTTTAAGCCAGCCCAGTGGAAGTAGTATTTAGAGCACTGTTATGGGAGAAGCTTAAATGTTTCTCTTATTTAAACCTAATCCAGAACACCAAGTTCTGCCAATGAGACAGTACTGCACCTTTAAAATATCATACATTTACCTTCAATATTATTTTTTATGTAGCTGTATGTGGAAATTCAAGTGTATAAATGTGTAAGAACCATTGACTATGTTTTTTTTTTTCTTCTAACTCTAGTGTAATTACACCTACTTTAAACCGGCCGACCGCTGTGTGGGAGAGAATCATGATCTGAAATGGCACGACGCCCTCAAACGCTTCTTTAAATGTCCATGTGGTCAACGAGCCATTGCTTTGGACAGACTCCCGAACAAAAACTGCAGGTACGACTCTGTAGACTCTTTTTTTATTATCTATTCATATGTTTTTTATGATTGAATAAATAAATGACATTCTGACCTTTTAGTAACTGTGGCCTCTTTAAATGGGAGCGTGATGGGATGCTAAAGGTAAATATATTTCTAACAACTTTATTCAGTTTATATTGATTTATTACTCTGTTGTTTTTTTTTTTTTAAATGACTGTGACTTTCAGGAGAAAAAAGGTCCAAAAATTGCTGGAGAGCTCTTGTTGCCTCGAGGAGAAGAACACGGCAGGTTTCTGAACAGTATGAAGTAAAAGCACCTTTCATCTCTGTGCCTGCAGGCATCACTGAAGCAACCAGGATTTTATATGTTAGATTTTTAAATGACAAAGTAGTATATTGTGTATTAATTATGGTTTTAAACATTGCATTGCCATATTGTCTTTTGTCAGTTTTAATATTTGTATGGAAAATGCTAGAATAGTTTGATTAAAGCAAGTGAGAAACATGGAAGTTTTCCATTATTTGAAGTCTGTCTCCACTCGACTATAGTCTGGTGTGGCCTTTATCCAAATGTATTCAAGGATTTAAGTTATGGCCATGCCATTTTTGAGCACTTTTGACCATTCAAAAGATTCATTCATTCTGTCAAACACATGAATAATAACTTGCTTTATCACAAGAATTTAAAATGAAATGATTTGATAGATGTTAATTATATTTTAATAAAACATTGATTGTAAATGAATAAAAATAGACATTAAATCATGCTGTATTTAAAAGGGAATTGCTGTGAAATGGCCCAGATCAGTTCAGACGGGCATATGGAGGAGCTTGTTCTGGGGAGTCCTCAGGAATAAAGTCTATATGGCTTAAAACCCCTGAAGAGGCCCTGTCGACTTCTAATATAGACATTCCACTCACGCCACAAACATGTTTAGTGGGAGATTTGCAAGGCTTCAGCAATGTCTCATCAAAGAGTATGCCTATTAACAACGGGCCGGGGACTACAGCTAAAAAAATTAGTCGTAGAGGCTAAAACTGCTCTTTTTTAAAAAAAGGGACTGTCCACATTATAATAAATCACTAAACTAAATTAAAAAGGTGTTTGCTTCAATATGCATGATAAATACAATCATTCTTAAAAAATGGATTCAAACTGATTTTCTGACTCAAAGACTGGATTTCAGAAGCAATGGAAATAGTTTTATGAAATATGGGCTTCATCACAACAATATAATGCTTAGTCAAACTGTTTTCTTTGCATTGAATGTACATGCTTAATGTTATAGAATGAAAAATGATGAGGATTATTATAGAACAGGGTTTCTTTTGGTTGTGTAATTGTTGTTACCTTTAGGTTAGGATGGGTGTTTGAATTTGTGTATTTTTTTACATACTGTATCAGTATTTTACAAAAAAAAAAAAAAACATTTAATGAATTAAGTTTTAACATTTATGAATCACACACAAAAAGTAAAAGACGTTTCTGAGTCCAAAAGCTTTACCACATCACTGTCATAAAACTGATTTTGACACATTTAAAGTTTTCTAATGTTTTCCCTTTCATTTATTTATTAAGTAAAACTGTTCCAACCTCAGCAGATATCCAGCTGCACGGCTCATGGAAACTGAACCCGACTAATACTATTGGGCCGAACCCTGCTCCAGGTGGCACTCACTCAAGACTCTGAACCCGATCCTCTTTGAAAACAGCTCTGGTCTGAGACACTAACCGACCTGCCACACCACATGAATTTCACAGCACTTAATTTGTTCTCATTAATTTTCTGCTTCTTTTCTCTCCTCTTTTAGCTTCGTTCTTTAACATTTGACAAATGTCTTGTTTTTTTTCCACTGCAATGTCAACCTACTCTGATGACTTCTGCAGCCCGCCTCGTCGTCTGCATTTTCCTTCAAATATTCCAAATACCAAACTGTGTCGGGGGGAAAGAAATATGCACTTGTACCTTTCACTGATTTAATAAGAAAAGCTCTTTCAGTGAAACCAGGTTTTCATGTGAGAGGCTGGATTATTTCTGTTTCTACAGACAGTTGTACAATGATCACAACTGTGGTTTAAGATAATCATTTTAAATAGTAAGAATAATAGAAAGCATGCAAAACATATAAAAACATACAGTTCAAGTATAAATGACATGAACAATAAAATACAGTCCGAATATAAAGACAGTTATTGTAGAATTAGTTTCTTTTTAAAGTTATGGTTACTGCTTGAGGCGCTGTTAAATGAGTGTGTTCAGTGAAACCAGTGAAAACGAGGATAAAGGCCGTCGTAGTGATACTCTCGGATCTGTTCGTTCGCCTCCCTCGATCTCTCTATTTGTTCTGAGGAAGACAAGAAGAATAAATTAAGTTAGTCATGTCAATCCAATGAACAGTAAAATAACAGTAACATGTTGGCTTTTAGCTTGACTAGTATGTCTAATGTCTATATCATATTAATATTGTCTTCATTTCCTTTCGTCTGTTCCCTTCAAGGGTTACTCAGGAATCATCTGCTCCTATCCTCTGTGTCCTCTTCTCTCATCCATAACCCTCCTCTTCAGTCTTTCTCTCGGCCTCTTGTCTGGCAGCTCTAACCTCAACATGCTTCGACCAATTCTACTCAAGCTGATTTCTTGCTTTTTGGGGAGTCTTCTTTTCTGAAGCTTGGGGCACAAGGCTAGCCCTTTCCAGCCAGACCTTTTCAGTTTCTTGGTGAAATTAAGTGGTCCTCTGAACCTAACATCTACTAAGCTCAACAAGACCTGAGTGGCGGCTGGTAGAAGGAGAACCCTAGGTTAATAAAGCATGGGCTCCGGGATAGAGTAGAGACAACAGAATGACCATTTGACCTTATAATAAACTGAAACCATACAAAGTCAGGTCTCCGGACCGGACCGGACAGGCATAAGGCAGAATACACCTTAACACTTTATATACATATATGATGTTAAGGTATATTCTGAATATATGCCCATTCACTGTGTGGGTAATTTAAACAGGGCTTTTGATGTTGGGATGAAGACAGGCTTGTACAAAACCAACAGTATCACTTGGAAGATAAGCAGACTCTACACAGAAAGGCCATTGTAAAGTAAGTAAACAAAACAGTGAGTGCCAGCCCAGATATTGGGGAGACTTTGTACAATAACTTGGCAACAAAGGACTTGGGCACATTTTATGTTTTGTTTTCACCTAGTCATCCAAAATGTAAAAACCCCACAAACATCTCTTCATTTAGAAACTGTTCTTACTGTAACAATATCACACAAACCACATAAGAGACAGTGATCCTGGGACTGACCACAGTTGGACACTCTCAAGTGACGTGGCTCCAAAACCCAAATTCACACGTGGATGGGTCATTTGTTTTTATAGCTCTATAGTAAATGTAACTTCTATAGAAAGAGGCTGAAGACAGAGCTTACCGTCACGCTCCTCCTCAGCATAGTTTTCAAACTCGTCCCTCTGCTCCTCGTGGTACTCTCTCCTGCGCTCGCTGTTCGATCTCCACACCCTCTGCTCAGCTACACAAACACATGAAGGAACAGCACTGAAAACCGTTTTAGGAATGCATTTCTGTTTCTAGCAGTCAAGCCTTACAGAACTCTGAATTACAACTCATTACATTACTTCAGCCCTTTCCAGGCTCATTTTTGGTTGCATTAAAGTCCTTTCGTTCTTAAAATTGATTTCACTGTCCACATAGTCTAACTTTAGTGGGATATGTGGTTGGGTTTGCTCGTGCTGTTTGTTAATAAATGTACTGTTTGTTAATAAATGCTTTGTTTGTTTGTTTTTTTTACTACTGTTATTTTTGTGGTATATAAAAAAATGAGGCATAAGTACAAGTAACAGTCTGTACACATTTAATGTCTTGTGCCTTCAATACAAATATTTTAAACAGAAAAGGCACAAGCACTGGTGATTTCTACTGGTCTCAATGCCCACAATGTTTTTATACTGAGTTTCCATTTCACAGAGCAAAAACTAGAAAGAATTTGCATTAAAATGCCTCAACATTTTGTGACTTAAAATGAGCAGAGAGAACAAAATTTCTCTCTGCGCACTGAAAAACCAACATCACTGCATATTTTCATCAGCAGTGATAAATATAACGCCATAAAAGTGCGTTTTTGTTCAAATATCCACTAAATTTTATTTATTACGGATGCTGAGCTTTGTAACAGCGACAGTGCAATTTTGTGCATCTTCTCTTTGAAATGAGCTACTAGCTGTCATATCAGCCCCAAAATCTGTGCAGTTTAGTTAATCTGCTGCTAAATCAGTCAAACCCGTCATGCAATCTAGTGTTCCAGACAGAACTGTAACCATGCTCTGCTGCAGAGTTCATAAGCTCACACAAAAATCCTCTTGACCTGCTCCAATGAAAATATTCACATCCAAACCATGGCCTTACCGGTTTGTTGTGTCTAATGTTTGTTGTGTCACTGACAAGTCTGGAAGTGTTTTAGGTTTGAAGATGTAGAGACTGTTCTATCGTTACAAATGTTATCGTCGTCACCCTGCTAAATAAAACTGTGGTTGATAAATCATCTACCAGTTATTCATTTAAACACTTTCAACGGGAGACCCCCCACATGGTTCTGTGGAGCAGTTCTATCTGGCAGAGTCAGGTTAACAAAATTGAGCAGCTTAGTAGATCTGGCCCAAGGTGTTTTCTTAGGCCTTGTGGCAGAGGAAGCTCCAGTCTGATAGGAGTATTAATGCTCACAACTCCATCTAGTGGTATAAAGTGATACAACAGCCCCCGAGAAAGCACTCACAGATCTTTCAGCTGATATCTTTGTAATACAGCACATTTTTGTCATTACCGTCAGCTTTTTAGGAGTAATATTACATTTTTATGCGGCTTAGATGTTGGTAAGAAAATATACTGAAAACCGTGTCAAGTCTGAGACATTTTAGAATACATTTTAAGTGATAACAAAAGACTTCACTGGAAAATTTTGCCATTCCCATTGCTGTTTGTTTGATTCTGAGGTAAGATGACCCAGAGCTTGTGGAGGCATGCTGGAGATCTGATATGTTCTACAGAAATGAGCAAACCTGAAGGGATAAAAAAATTCGGCAATCCCAAAAATATTTGGCTGTGTCTGGTTTGATTTGGTTCTCTTTTAATGTCACTAAAGCTGGCAGAAAAAGAATAAGCTCTTTGTACCAAGACAAAACTACAGGAAGTTTTCTCCAGACTGCCCTGTGACTCCTCTAACTCCAGTCCGTGTGTGTGTAAAAGAGCGAGAGAGGGCTTAACTCACATTTAAAAGCTGCTACTGTAAAGAGAAACACCTGTTTAAGTTTCCACTGTCTGCCCCTTTTTACACTTTTATTTTTTATTACAACCAGCAGCGGTCTAAATAACACCAACACTTTCCACAGAGGAGGTTAGACGTATGTCTGTTCACAATTATGTAACCAAATCAAATTCAGTTTTTTGCTAATACACTATAAACATCTACAATAGGCTTGAATGATATTGGACCATGGGATCAGTTGCTGAATGTCAGAATGTATCGATCCAGTTATCCAGTATTATTCTTTCTACTTTACTAATCCTCATGTTTATATAAAATATGTATTGTACTGTACTGTATTACTTATAATTCAATACTACTTGCTATTTTTTCTACGCGTCTAAAATGGTGTTCATATAAGCCAATACATTCTCCATAAGAACAAGAAATTTGTTTTTGTTCTTTACTGGTTTGGGAGTTCTTGCAGCTTGTTCTTGACACATTGTCTGAGCAGAACTTTTTTCTTGTGTGTGTCCAAAAACTATTGTGCAATTGGTCAGAAATCTGAAGTGAGCGTGGTTAATGCATAAAAGTGAGGAGTTCTCATGAAGTATGGAAAGTCCTGGTCAGAACTAACTTTGTTCTTTTTCTTGCCACCTCAAGAACAAGAACACATTTCTTGTTCTTTCGAAGTATGTATTAGGCCTAAAGTATTGTTTTTCATTCCCAAACACTGTAAACAACATATAAATTAGAACAACAGTGGACCATGGGATAAGTTGCCAATGAGGTATTTTAAACAGAAGTGAAGGCAGGCTCCAAGAAGAGTGGCTCCTATTCAAATACGCTGCACAAATTTTCCACAATGTAATTTTGAAGTTTCCCAAAAGCCTATGTACTGTTGCTTTGTTAAACATGGTTTTAAAGACCAATGAAAAACCACTGTGACACACCTGCTGCTAAATTAAAAGTATTTTTTAATAGGAATGATCATGTAACATTATCATCTTCACAGTAATTCAGTGTTATTTGCAATTAGCATAAATAGCCAGCAACAGTTTTAAAACATTGCACCTTCCAGTAATGATTATCTTTTGGCTCCATTTGCAGTTTAGATGGGTAATTTCTTTGACAGGTTATTTGTTGAATATTCTTCTTGAACTTTTAACAAAACCCAAACTATCCAATTTCTCTGAAGTGGTTGATACCTACCTTGGCGCTCTGCATAGTAGTTCACAGAACGACGGCTGCGACGTTTGAAAAAGTTTGAGGCGTCAGGCTCTGGAATAAACACCTTACTCGCTGCCCCTAAAGGTCAGAGGTCAGACAGTGAAGTTAACATATGGAGGACACGCAAATAAAATGGCAAAACACTTATACTGGTTATCACCTTTATGCTCAACTGCTTTTGGGTCATTTGGCACAGCTGCACTTTCCACCACAATGGAAACTAAAATGAAGACCATGAGGTTATATAAAATGCTGCTTGTATATAGATATAGAATTAGCAGATTGTGTTTCCCATAAGCTAATGGTCAAGGCTATTAGTAAACCTAACGCAAATTACCTACCTGAAACTTATTTTTTAAGACAAATATTGTAAATTTATTCAAAAGGTGACTTTTTAGTTTTTTTTAGCATCCTGTGAGTTGTGTCGCATGGCTAACATTTAGTTTAAGAACTAGCTAGTTTTTATTAATTGACCATATGTAGGCCTACGGGTTTGATGGGAATTTCTCACTCATTTTTCTATCTCAACAAATAATACTGACAGTAATATTATTAAATATATTTTTAAATGTCCCAAATTATGAACAGTCCATGTCCTCAGTGTCCCAGTTTTAACCTTTTTTTAAGTTTTATTATAGACAGTTTCCATGTTTGCGTCCATAGCCTAAGGTTGTCCAAACTTCTTGAAAAGCGGGCCGCATCTGATGAAAGGAAAATTTTCAAGGGCCAACTTTTGATTCTTTTTTTACAAATACAGGTTTATGTTGGATTTAAATGGGTTTTAGTTGAATTTGAACAGGTTTTAGATAAATTTGAACAGGTTTTAGTTGGATTTGAATGGGTTTTAGTTGAATTTGAACAGGTTTTTTTTGGATTTGAATGGGTTTTGTATAAAGCTGCTGCTGTTGGGGCCATAAACAGTACATTTATCCCTGAATCTGAGGGCCACATAAAATCTCACCTTATGCCATAATTGGACTTTGGACATGTCTGGCATATGCCAATTGCCCGACAGATTAATTTGTCTGTCAAATAAATATGCCTTATAAAGCCTCAAAAAGAGTTGATTTTTAGCTTTCTATTTAATTTGATTTAACCAATAGGCCTAAAGTTCTTGTTTTTGTGTATAGACTGTTGAGTTTGCGTTCTTATTTGTTGAACATTATTACTGCTATTTGTGGGTCCCTGAGACAGGACACTCAGAAATTATGCAACCAAAAACAGGGGTTGTTGCACATTTAGATTAAAAATTTATAGACCTACAGTAGAAGTTAGCCTAACTTTTTGTAAGACTCTGCATAATTATGGTTGCTATACTTATAAATCCCAGCAGATGGCGATACTCTGATACTTCCCGACTACTGCAAAAAAAATAATGCATTAAAAAGTCTCTTAAACTTAAAATAAATTAACTTTTACTGACTTTATTATCTGTAGAAGAACACATAAATAAAATTTCCAAGTTATGTGTAAAAAGTACTACTCACTTGAGAGAAGGATGAAGCTAGTCAACAACAAAGCAACCAAGGCTTTAGTCCAAGCCATTTTTAGAAATAGAACCCAAAACTCAAGTGTATAAATACTGGAGTGATCAGGCGTCTACCCTATCTGAACTGAGAGGGGACAGAGAGACGGGAGGGAGGGAGAGAGGAGGGAGAGGCAGGGAAGAGGGAGGAGACAGGGACAGACATCAGGTCCAGGGAGACAGATGGCTGCGATTTCAATTTCTCTGGGATTTGGAAAAGAGGGAAGCACTTCTGATGGAATGGGGTGGGGTTAGAGGAAAGAGACATGCCAGGTCTAGATCAAATGGTGACTGAGATGATGAACAGGTGGGACAACAGCACATGAAACAGGGGATTATTGTGTTTCTAATTCTAAAAAGCTTGGACTATTGTCCTGTAAACAAGATGTCATTTGTGACATTAAAAAGGTCTCCATAGCCACTAACAGTACTCTTCTGTCTGACGAGGACCATTTTTTTGAGATTACCTGTTTTCAAAATCAAAAGCATCACTACCTGGTTTCTGACAATAGAGTCTGACCTATCGAGGGGCCGCTGAGCCATAAAAACAATACAAAACATTGTTTATATACTCTTCTCATTTCACTTTTACAATAACTCACAGATACTAATGTTATCTGTTCAAATACTATTCATGATCAGGACGTATGAGGTGGGACAGCAAGGAACTAGGCCCTTATCTTAAAACAATCAGTGACTACAATGTAAGATTTGCTGCCAGTTTTAGTGCACTCAAGTCAGAGCTCCAATGCATATTTGTGACGAGAGGGAGGCCAGACAACATATAATTTGACCCGATCAAAACAACTCGTACTGACTGGACTCCAAAATTTTATCATTGTGCTCTCCTTTCCAAAAATCATTACAGCGGTACATTGTCTTCTCAGTATCATACACAAACAAAATAAAACGTCAGACTGAAAATCATTAATTCATTTCAGGTTTTATTATTAAATAGCCTTTATTTATTCACAATCACAATTAAATAATAGCAGTAATTACAAAAATATAAACATCTTAAGACATTACATTCAGGTTAAGGCCACATTGTCACTTGCTTTAAAACACACAATTGCTTAATTCATTTCTCCATCTGTATTTCACATCCATTTCATAATTAATCAACATGCTTTATATCAACTATTACAGCCTTTATCTTTTTATTCTGTTTTCATAACCTGAATGATTATTATCCAATCTGTAAAAAGGAGATATCGGGACTTTCTTAATTGTAGCTATGTTTGGACAAGGAACACAATATATTACACCACTTTAGCTAAAATCAATTTACAGGGCTAAAATAACAAGCTTATAAGTAGACTATACATATTAGTTTCTAAGTTTCTATATTTGGGGAAAAATAAGCTTTAAAGGAAACTTTTTGTCCTTTTTTTTTTTTTTACAATTTCATATCATATTTTAAGGCATTCTCTTCAGATTTATAGTGGCGTAAACAAAGGCAAAATCCTGGTTATATACTTAGCAAATAGTACTCCTGTGAACCTCAAATGCCCATTGTATTTTTTAGACCTCAGTATTTTCTAAAACCTGTGTAAAGACCTGCCTGAGGCATTGGTAAAATAGTTCATATAAAGCCATTTTGTAATAATTTTAAATTTTAAAGAATTCTGACAATAACATAATTAATTCCTTTGTATTATTTATTCATCTATAACGTTACACATTTTCTCTCAAACTTTAAATAGGGTAAGTTAAAACCTGACTTTCATTTTGAATGCGTTAAAAAGTTATAAAATGATTTAAAATCATCAAAAATTTGTGTTAGCATACCATACTTTATCCTTTCTAATTACAGTTTAGTGGTTTAGTTTCCTCAAAGTGAAATCCTCTCTCCTTGTACAAGACGTCCTCTAAAAGCCCATGTGTCCTGCAAAAACAAAAAAGAAACTGTTGAAACTGCAGAACTCACTCATACTGCTTGTCTTTTACAAAATTAACTGTCTTTTGGTGACTGCAGGCAACTTGAAACACTAATAGAGGAGAGCTGATTCAACTATAAGTGTTATTTTTGAGACTCAAGTAGTGGAGCAACAGACAAACAACAGGACAGATGTTAAACTGAATAACATGGACCATGCATTGGGCTTCTGAACATCAGAGAGCAGGCCAGTGGATGTCTGTGGAGTGTGAGTACAATCAATCAGTCTGTGACAGAGGAGACCTAAGAAGTGAATTTCCCCTTGGGGATTAATAACTTAATTGAATTGTCATACACATAGACCCCACAGACTTTAACTATGTTAACTGTTTGAACTAACTGTCAAATAGATTATGAAAGCCCAGTTTATCTAGAAGTAGCAAACTGAAATCAGAAACTTGACATTATGTGATTAATATATATATATATACAGTTGTGCTCATAAATTCCCTGGCAGAATTTGTGATTTTTTTTCCCATTTGTCAGAGAATATGAATAACACAAAAACCTTTCTTTCACTCATAGTTAACGTTGACATTATTTTGTGGTAGTTGTGGATGAGGCTCTTTATTTACTCAGATGGTAAAGTTGCCCAGTTTTCTTGGCAAAAAGCCTCCAGTTCCTGTAAATTCTTGGGCTGTGTTGCATAACCTGCATGTTTGAGATCACACCAGAGTGGCTCAATGATACTTGAGGTCAGGAGACTGAGATCAGTCCAGAACCTTCACTTTATTCTGCTGTAGCCAATGACAGGTCGACTTGGCCTTGTGCTTTGGATCGTTGTCATGTTGGAACGTCCAAGTACGTCCAATTCGCAGCTTCCGGGCTGATGAGTACAAATTTTCCTCCAGTATTTTATGGGAACATGCTAAATTCATCTTGCTGTGTCTTTGTAGCTCACACATCCCCAAAACATCAGTGATCCACCTCCATGTTTCACAGTAGGAATGGTGTACCTTTCATTATAGTTTTGTTTATGTTTGTGGCCAAAAACTTTGAGCTCATCACTCCAAATAACTTGGTTCCAGAAGAACAAGGCTTGTCTCTGTGCTGTTTGGCGTATATTGTAAGTGGGATGCTTTGTGGCATTTGTGCAGTAATGGCTTTCTGGACCATGTAGCCCATTTTTCTTCAAGTGCCTCTTTATTGTCTTGAAACATCCACACCACATTTTTTCAGAAAGTTCTGTATTTTCTGTAAGTTATATGTGGGTTTTACTTTGCATCACAAACATTTTTCCTGGCAGTTGTAGCTGAAATGGATAAAAGATGCAAGGGTCTGTCAGGAGCCCAGAAACTCACTGACCTTTTATTCACACACACTGATTACAAGCAAACAGATCACAGGTGAGGATAGTTACCTTTAGTATCCATTCAAACCTGTCTGTGTCACTTGTGTGCATGTTATCAGGCCAAAATAAGTATGTATCAAGGTCATTTAGGTAGTTTCTGTTGTCATTATTATTTAAAAAGTGTAAAACACAATTTTTTGAAAATAAATGGCTTCACCCAACCACTATTAGTGAAAAAAGTTTTTGTGTTATTATTCATGTTCTCTGAAAAATGGCCGAAAACATTACAAATTCTGCCAGGGTATTTAAACTTATGAGCAACAGCAAATGTTTAATGTCCATTGGTATAAAGGTCTTGATAGAAACATGAGAATGTGTAATATTTCTGTTGATAAGTGTATTGGGGGGAAAGATATTTGCTAATCCCATCTGTTTATTCATTCTTTTTTAAAATTTATAAATTGAAAATTAGATGCATTATTGAAACAAGCCCTTCTTTTGTTGAGGTGATTTACAGTACTATTTTGCTTATTGCGTTGTCTTTGTACTTTGCATTGATATGTTTTCTCTCCATATCATCAAATAATAAATTAATGAATGTATGCATAACCATCAGCCCTAGTAGCAGTGCACTAGTCCACATTTACGAGTATTATCGTCCAGTGATAAGTGATAGGTGGGTCATGACTGGTCCCTGCTCTGTAATTGCTCTAAGCTTTTAAAAGTAGACTTCCACAGAGTAACATATTAGATGCTAAATAGTATACTAGTTTTTATTGCTACTTATCATGAGTGTGTAGTCCTATATATATGTATTCAGCATGTGCACCTGTGTAAACAGTGAGTAAATGTGGGATTCTTTCTAGTTTTTAACAAAAACTCACTCTCATTTTTCTTTTTTTAAAATACGTTTATATAATGTTATGGTTTGATGATATGTTTGTGTCCTCTCTTTGTACTAAGCTTTTAAATGACAGCTCAGGATAGAGAGATTTAGAAACTGCTCGTGTATGTAAATTGTTCAGTTGTTGTCATGCATTTACAGAAATCTATGTAAGAACATGTCATTGAGGCACATGTTTGAACAGTATAGAAAATGTTAAGTGTGATGTCTGACCTGAAAGCTAATATCTTCCAACTTGTACTTCCTGGCAGCGAGGTCGTTCACTTCCTGTTCAATATTTTCTTGTGTGGTTCCCTTCACATCGATGTAATAACAGTCGCCAGCAGCGTAGTGACAAGAGATGGCCTGAAAATACAACACACAGACATTAAGAGCACATAACATGGAACTGGGAACATACTTGAACTAGATGTACCCAACTGATGTGAATATGGTCACATGGTTCCCATAAGAAAACTTAAAATACTCATGTTCTAAATAAGGGTTGTAAGAAAGGCACTTACTTCTTCCTGATTGTCCCACAATACAAAAGATATAAATAGATATTGTAATTTTTCTCTATCATTGTAACACCTGGATTGTTGGTACTGTAGCATTTTACCTTGCGGAAGCCCTGAGTGTGGTTCATGCCAGATCCGTGAATGAGCAGCGGGTGGAAGAAGACGGTGTCACCTTTCTCCATCTCCAGGTGAACCCTTGGATTCTCTGGGCTGTAGTCTCTGACTCCATGATACATCTTGTTGACACCACCCTGAGACCACATGAGTATAAGTTCAGTCATACTGAAATACAATACTTTTTAAAGCCTTAGAGCATTGGTCTTCATACTGTTGTTCTGGTATTATTGGTGGTACACTGGTTCTCTCAAGTGGTACACAGAAAGTCTCTAATTTGAAAGAAAAAAACAAAAAAATGAAAAGTAGGTTTGTTTATTTGTTTTATTGTAGCTTTTCTACATTATTTTTCATTATAAAATATATGTATAACTTACTTTTTTGTTATTTTGTTTGTTAAGCAAAGTCAAACAAAATAACAAACACCTGCACTGTTTGGGCCGGGATTTTGGGCCCCTCCTGTTTGGTTCAAATCAAATCTTCAGATATGAAAGCACCACTGGACCATGGTTTGGAGCAAACAGCTGCTCTTTGAGCTCTGTCAAGTCCAAACTGAACCAAGGCCCGGTTCCTTTGTTTAAGCATGTTTAGCAATAGTTTGGATTTTTGGACCAAATGCAGGAAGTGACAGACAATAAAAGACACAATGAAGAGCAAACAGAGGAGAAAATGGGTAAAATGGATATCAGTTGCGTTCAAATATATATAAGACTCACAGATTACTTGTTGTATGGCTCTAACTTTATCTCTACCCCGCTGCAGATGCCTCTTGTTTAGCTGACCATGTATTAATGATGATTTTATTGATTTAAATTATGTCTTAAACAGTGCATTTGGAGTTTCATATGTTTGTTTTAATACTATATTAATAATAACATGTCTCTACACTGTGTGCACAATTATTAGGCAAGTTGTATTTTTGAGGATTAATTTTGTTATTGTACAACTACAGTGCTCTTGGTCAATCCAAAATGTTAACAAACTCTCAAACCGGAACATTTAAGTAGTAAAAGTAAATTTTTGGCTTTCTTAAGACAATATCTGAGAATATCTGTGAATAAAAAGCAAACTCAAAATTTACAAATAAACAATTCTGAAAAAAAAAAAAAAAAATCAGTGACCAATATAGACACCCTTTATTTCGATAACAGTCACAAGTCTTCCATTCACAGAGTCAGTCAGTTTCTTGATCTGGTCAGAATCAATTTTTTGTGCAGCTGCAACCACAACCTCCCAGACACTGTTCAGAGGTGTACTGTTTACTTTCGCTGTAAATGTCCTGCTTAAGAAGGGCCCAAAAGTTCAGGTGAAGGAGGGGCCATGTCATTAGTCATTCATCTTTAAGGTCTTTACTGGCCGGCCACGCAGTGGAGAACTTGATGAATGTGATGGAGCATTGTCTTGCATAAAAATCAAAGTCTTCTTGAAAGATGCAGAATTTATCCTGGACCACTGCTTGAAGAAGGTGTCACAAAAATTGGCAGTAGGTCTAAGAGTTGATTTTGAGTCCATTTTCAACTCGAAAAGGTCCAACAAGCTCATCTTTAATAACACCTGCCCATACCTATACCCCACCTCCACCTTGCCCTGAGTTGAAGTGGAGCTTCGTTACTGATCCAACCACGGGCCCATCCATCTGGTCCATCAAGAGTCACTCTCATCTCATCAGTCCACAAAACATTTGAAAAATCTGTCTTCAGATATTTCTTGGCCCATTCTTGGCGTTTCAACTTATGTGTCTTGTTCAGAGGTGGTCGGGTTTCAGCGTTTCTTACCTTGGCCATGTCTCTGAGAACTGAACACCTCGTACTTCTTGACACTCCAGGTAGGTTACAGTTGTGGAATATGGCAGCCCTGGAGGATAATGGGTTCCTGGTAGCTTCACGTTTGATTCTACGCAAATCTTTGGTGGTTTGCGTCTTTTCTTCTCGACACTTCGACATTTCTTGAGACCCAGTTGACTATTGGCTACAAAACGTTTTATGATTCTGTAATAACGCCACAATATCTTAGATATTTCAAGAGTCCTGCATACTTGTGAAAAACCTTTTACAATTTATGACATTTCAGTCAGTTAAATATCTTTTTGGCTCATTTTCCCTGAGGAGAAGTATCTGCCTAATAATTATGTACAAGATGTATATATGTGTATAAGATGTTGATCTCCTTAGGCCACACCCTCCCTCGTTACACAAATACACATCACCTGTATTAAATCCAATAAGGATTCCAGTTTATACAGACTGGAGTTGGTAATTAATATTAAAATAATGATATGGTCAAAATAATCACTTGCCTAATAATTGTGCACACAGGGTATAATCCCTTCTTCAGTCTGATTTTTGTATTTCTCCAGTACAGCTGTCAAAGAAGCCTCTGAAGAGACACATTCACCTCAGTAAAAGCCCTCTACAGGTGACACACTCCCCATTATCATGAAAACCAATGTTAAAAACAGTTTAAAAACGAATACTGTTAAACAATTTGTGAGTGCAGACTTTGATATATAACTGTCTATTATTAGGGGCCAAGCACCGAAGGTGCGTAGCCCCTATTGTATTCGTTAGATTTCTTATTATTATTCCGCATGGGAGTCTATGGTAGGCCATAGAACCGTATGCTAAAAAGTTGTGAAATTTGGTACACTAATAGTGGACAGTGTGAGCTGTCATCCTGACAAATCTGAAGTGTCTACCTTAATCCCTCTAGCGCCACCAACTGTCCAAAGTCGGACTTATGTTTATGTTAATAACTTTTGAACCGTAAGGCCTAGAATTAAAATTCTTCTTTCCTCTGATTCCTTAGCTCATGACGATTCGATTGCACCCTATGACGTCATTTTCCGCCATGATAGTTTTTCCGCCATTTTGAATTTTCTAAAAAATGTACTTTTGCGAACTCCTCCTAGGCCGTTTGTCCGATTATCACGAAAATTGAACCAGATCATCTTCCGGCTATGCTGACAAAAAGTTATTAAAAGAAAGTTGATTCGTCAAACCGTTTTTGAATACCGCGCAAATAAAATTGACTTAATGCGCATAAAAATGAAAGTCAGGCTATATCTCTGCAATGCTTTAACATATTCTCACTAAACTTAGTACATGTTATTGCAACTAAGATTTGAGGATGCCTGCAGAGTTTTGGCGCAGCGCCTCCTAGTGGTCAGGAGATATGAAAAAGTGAATTATTTGCTTATATCTTCTGAACGCTTTTGCCAAAAATCATAAAACTGGTCTCTTTAGATTCAGTGCATCATGCCGAGTCCTGCGATACCAAATTTTCCCATATCGGCCATTTTGAGCGTCGGCCATTATGAATATTGTCAAAAAGTGCTATATTTTTTGAACGCATTGCTGCATCATTACAAAACTTGGTATGCGTCTTCGGGACCAAGCCCTGAAGGTACTCAAAAAGTTTTGGGGCAGCGCCACCTTGTGGTCAAAAGTTATAACCCAAATCAATAAATATGCTAATAACTTTTTATTACGTTAACCTATTGTAAAACAAATGGTCTTAATGTGTTCACTGGATCAAGCCGAGAGCACAGATAACAAATATGTCCTATTCGGACAAATGTCCTGTTTGCCATGTTGTCTTTCTTTAAAAACCTACTTTTTCGAACTCCTCCCACACCGTTTGTCCGATTTTCACCAAAATTGAACCAGATCTTCTTCAGACTATGATGACAAAAAGTTATTAAAAGAAAGTTGATTCACAAACCGTTGTCGAATACTGCGCAAATGAAATCAACTTAGTGCGCACAAGAATAAAAGTCAGGCTATATCTCTGCAATGCTTTAATATTTTCTAACCAAACTTAGTACGTGTTATGTCAACCATGACTTGAGTCTGCCTGCTGAGTTTGAGGACCTTAGTTGTTTCACACATCAGTGTGGTTACTGCGCTGCCTCTGGATTGGACGTGATAAACCATTCAATCAAAGTGCTAAAGACCGTATTGATGATTTTTCGGCCATTTAGACTAAAGTCTTATTGAAATGTCTTTATATGCTTACTGCCGTTGGTCTGATGCTGCCGGCCATGTCGGCATGAGGTTTAATGCCGGCCTTGTGCTTGGCCCCGTCATTGCTGCTTGCAGCTATATTTATTATTATTATTAGTAGTAGTAGTATTGCCATAAAGGTGGTACTTAGTAAGAGAAAGTTTTCTGAGTTATTTGGCATGAAAGAATTGACCAAGTGTAATACCCTCACCTCCCAGTCAGGATAGTCGTGCTCCTTGAGAGTCCCAGTGTGGGTTCCGGGTAAAACCACCAGGCAGCCGTTCTGTCGGTTCACTGTCTCCATCGCCGTCCAGGCACAGACAATCCTGTCCGCAGGTCTGAATGGGAAATAATGCAAGTCCTGGTGCATGGGGTGACGGGATGTCTTCTTTCCTAAAACACAGACCATAGGCAATGGGATTCATTCAAACAAATAACATGGCCACATCAGTAAGTGACTGTAAGACACACAACAGGACGGATGCTATACTGAACAATATGGAGCATCCCCTGCCTTGGAACTTCACCCAAACCCATTCCAGCATTTATATGGTGTTTTCTCAGCTCCTAGTACAAGAATTAAGTCACGTAATAACTTACGTTCAGTGTCGTAGTAAAAAAACGAATATACCATAATATACCTTGAAACTAGTCATTGTTTAATTACTACACCTAAAACTGTTCAATGATCCTTTATTACATTGTATTGTCTTTGATATTTCTGCACATAAACCAAACAATATTAAGAAAGTTTCAATATACAGTTTCATATTCACCACTACAAGTGTTCACGCTAGTGTTCTTCTACATCTTCTTACATCAAGCTCAGCATGAATATTTTCATACCTGCATCTGGAGGTTTGTTGATCAGCATGGTGTGCATGGCCATGATGTTCGGTCCAATGAAACACTCCACATACTTTAGTATCTAACACAAAAAACACAGTATTAGTCAAATGTAACATACCTGTACATTTACTAGTACTGCTAGTTAAACAACTGAATAATCGCTAAGACTTGCCCTCAAAATCCACCATTCAATTGATTCCTTGCCGCCTCTCTGTACAAAAACACTACATTTTCTGCAGTTTTATTGCGATTTTTACTGTTTTTGCTTAGAATTTGACACCGGAAGTGAAAGTAATGCTTTCAGTGTTTATTACACAATTATTCATAAAAGCGCTAGAGACGTTTATTTAATGCAAAGTGCAGTTAATTCAGCCTTATCTAAATATTAAACTGATATGAGGCAAATATATGCTTTTTGTTTCCTTCTGAGGGTCCCAAGACACTGGCAGGACCTGGTCTAAGTGAGAGAGAATTAAAAAACATGCACTCAAATTTTGAATCTTGTAGCACAGTGGGTAGAGCGGTCGTCCCTCGACCGACGGGTGGGCGGTGCGGTTCGATTCCCGCTCGAAACATCCCATAACATCCCGCTCTCCCCCGCATACTGTTGTTGTGTCCTTGGGCAAGACACTTAACCTACATTGCCTCCAGTGAGTGTTCTGTAACACTGGTAAATATTTTTTATGTATGTAAAGCCTACTAGTAGGTTATTATTCATTTACTCAGACAGCATTTGTATTAAGAACTTATCAACAAAGATTTTATTAAACACATATACTTCTTTGTGCTACACCTGAATTAATGCTTGTGTTCAAGACTAAAGACATATTTGAGTCTAGAAAGAACCAGAGACTCCTAACACTGCTAAAAAATAAAGCCATTTTGTGCCTTTGACATCTTTGATAGTAACTGATATATGTCAATTGATTGATCTGTTGAGTATGTGCTTTGTACCTCAGGCAAAGCACAGTATCTGAACAGTTCTGGATCTTCCTGAAAGTCCTGTAGTTTAGACACGGCCTTCTGATCGGGAACAAACTCTGATTTAGCAATGGCCACGTCTCTCATCACCACCAGGCCCGGGATAGTCACCTCCTGTCGGCAGATGCGCTCAAATTCCTTCCTGATAAAGACATTACATTTCCAACACAAGAGACAACATTGCAATTTCACCAATACAGCTCTATTTATTCATATATCAATAACTATTTTATGTGTGTCAGTGTGCCATATTATTGTGCCATTGGTATTTTGTGTTTACCTGAATTGGTCAATGTCCTTGAGTGACACCAGGTTCTTTATGAGTAGGAAGCCATTTTCTTCGTAGAAAAGTCTCTGCTCTGGAGTAAGCAGGTTATTTTCACAGGTGTATCTAGAAAACACAGTAAAGCTGTAATAACGTTTTTCTACATGAGTAGTAGGTCAATTGAAACAAAAGTACCACAATATCAGCTAATAAAGCAAACAAACAGCCAAAAGCAGGTCATTGGAATGAATCCTATGGCAGACAGTGTGCCAGAGGTGAATTTTAAAAATGTATTGTGTAACTAGAGAACCTTTAACCTCTCAGAAGCCAATTAAGGCTGTAAAATAGAATGTATATTGGGACCAAGAAGGAACAAGAGTTGAAGATTAGCAATATGTAGGACTTAAACAAGCACAACAGTTAAAAAAGCTTTGTCCTAAAACAATGTCAAACTGGATCATGCCTATCAAATAAATGAATAAAAATGCTCTCATATTAGAAACACATAAGATTTGGCTCTACCTTAATCTCAATGGTCGAGTGGAGGTGTGGGCTTGAGCAGAAGTTGGTGAAGCTCTCTGTGGGTAACCAGTCAAGGACAACACCAGTACTTTACAGTAAATAAGTGTTTCTTAATGGTAAGAGTACTTTGAAGACTATAACTTGTGTATTTTATTCTTTTTAGTGTGTTTAGGTGTCTGCACTTTGCACTAGAATATCTGTTACAAGTTTGTTTTGCACAATGACAATAAACGCATTATATTCTGGTGGAACGCTGAAACATTTGACAATATGAAATTTAACAAACAATATAAAACATGTAGACCTGTTTGTCTTTTTCTCTTTCTTAAATTATAAACTTAGCCAAGACTGCTTAATAATATATCCATATACATATTTATTCTGTACGGTTTGGAGTCTTAAGAAAGCTAACATGGCTCAAGTATTTGATAAAAAATTGTTATTTATGACGTTTGAAAATGGGTAATCGTTTGCTTTATTATATTCTGTGCTTTATTAGTGTTATAAATGTAGTTAGATTGGACTGGGCTTTCAGTATTTTGCTGTCATAGTAGAGGTAACAGTTTTCTAAAGAGGTACATTGAGTCAAAACTATTATCCACTGCAGTAAATTAAATGTATCTTGTCCGAAAATCAACCCTTTTGTCATTTTCTGCTCAGTTTATCTACCACAGCAATGATCTACCATCAGCACTTTATCTCGTCCCATACGTTTGATATTGGTAGGCTACAGTTGACAAATATTTGCCTCCAGTCCTTATAAAATCAGAATTTAGCTACAACCATATATTATGCTAAGTGCAGCAGAAGTATTAACAAACACCCAAAAAGACATTGGGCATATTAAAAAAAAGCATTTAGAAACATGTGATTAGTACCGTGTAAAACCGTTAACTGCTCCATGAGGCCTACTGTAAACAGCTCGACCCCGGCCTCGACAGCGACAAAGACCCGCCGCTGAACGTTCCTCCTCGGTCAGCACAGCCCACTCCTCCGCTCCCCCCAGGCCCGTAGTGTAAAGGATACAATGACAGCAAGAGGACGGTCAAGATGACCCATAAGATGTTTAAGTCTATCCGCTGTCCGAGACATTTTTCAGCTGATTTTATAAAAGTCCGTGTGCTGCTCGCTGTTGCTGCACTGGCCACTGGTAAACTACAGAGACTGGACTTAAACTGGGTCAAAGTGCAGCTGGAGATAACGCACTGTCAGTACACATGCACTGGTATTTATGAGTAGACTACAGTAAAATAATTAATTAATCAAATGTTTTTAATAATAATAATAATAATAATAATAATAATAATAATACATTGATGCAATAATTCCTACATTTGTATATATATATTAGTATATTAGTGTATAAAGAAATTGACACATCTGGGAGGGCTTCCGTAAAAGAGTTTTCAAAGGACAGGTGCTTAAAACACACCCTTAATGGTCAGTGCTGATTGGTCTAAACTGGCAGTGGGTCGGGATGCAGACATTTGCCTGAAGCAGTGCAAGATGGATTTTTGTGAGTTTGTGAGCTTAATTTATGTCACCTACATGGACTGCTGTGTGGGAGGAATGTAGACCCCATATATAGGACACTGTAAAGAACAATCATACCTGCAAATGTTGCGTTTTTGTCTTATGAGCCAGTAGTAGTTATGTAATAAAGCATTTTAAATAGATTGTTTTAGAACACTTGCTGCAAGGACGAACAATGAAGTATTTGTCCTGCTCCTGGAACAATGGACTAGTTATACACTAAAGAGAGATATTGGAGGGAACTTAGATATTGTGAGCACAAGATCATCTCTGCTGTTTGCTGAAAGTATTGTCCTCTTGGTCTTATTAATCCAGGACATCTTAAAAAATGACAGAAAATATGCCCTTGACCCCCTCTTTCCTCTTGTGGTACATTAAATTCAGTTCAGTAAAGTTATCAAAATGAAAATAGGTATTTTCTATTGACTGATCTTGGAGCAGTGTAAGGTACGTAACCTACATCTTTCTAATCACACTTAATATTATGTTTCTGTACTTAATGTAGATGTAGCTATTACACGGGTTTAGACCATAGATAGTAAATAAACTATCTATAAATATACTCATTTCACCTCATTCATGCTCGATTGGTCCTTTTACAAACACAATCCAGCTGATGGCGCCATACAACCTCTGGTGCTAATCCAAAGTATGTGTACCTGAGTAAATGCCTTTTCTAACCTGTTTTTCTCTTTCCCGTTTTTTCTGCTTCCTTAAAATATTTATGTGTAGTGATTTTTCCCAAAACAACCCTAAATGTAGCGTAACGTTAGCTAGCTACTCCAATAAACTTAACGTAATCTTAACGAATGCTATTGATAATTTATTATCAATAGCATTCGTTGCTGTTTTACCTACAGGTACAAATAGACTCAAATAATAATAATTAGTTATCAATTTGTATTTAATGAAGCAAGATTCATAGTCAAGGAAATTTCGACTGAATGACCAACATAACTTTTATGACTTTTTTACAGCATGGTACCTCAAGATTAGCTAACTAATTAGCATCGTATGTAACGCTATACGATGTTTTTTACGTTACGAAATCAGTGAAATTGGACAAAGCTTAGCACTTTTATTTTGAACGACGTTAGAGAAAACAAAATGGGGTCAACGAGGCAGCCTTTATTGTCAAAGGGTAAGGCAGGATGTGGTTACCCGCCATATGAAACCTGACTAACTTGACAAAGGCTTGCCCTCCCATCTCCCGTGTCGACAGTAGAGTACCTCCTCCTGCCTCTTTAAACTGCAACCACCGCCACAACAGCGACATTTTGGGGGCTCGTTTCAACCCCCTTTCACCTACTTCTCATATCTTTGCCTCTGTGTTTCTAAGGATATTTATTTCTCTGTTTCTCTGAGGCTTTCTCTGAGGCTTTCGGAACTAAGCATAGACTGACTGAGCCGTGCTGCCGTTGGGCTGCCTTCACTGGGCGGATAAAGCGGAGGAGGGCATCCGGGCCTGGGAGCAACAGAGAGAGTCGGTGGGAACGACGGAATTCACCATTTTCAGGTACTTTTTTTTTTGCTACTGTCACAAGTAAATATCGCAGTTTTTGTCTAACAATTAGCACCTTGTCATCCGGTTTAATTCATTCGTAAAGTAGCTTGTAACTTGTCTTCTTGGCACCAGCGTACAAATAAAAACATACGAAACGACTGCTGTAAAATAATGCGCTGCTAGTTCTTGTAAGTATGTTGCTTTAGACTCATCATACTTTATCATTTTGTGGCTTGTTTACATATTGCACTTTATATTTCATTAGGCAATACGGCAATTTTATTGTAGATAGCCATGTCCCTGTAA
The DNA here is from genome assembly GCA_024349245.1 of Neodontobutis hainanensis. Taxonomy (NCBI): domain Eukaryota; kingdom Metazoa; phylum Chordata; class Actinopteri; order Gobiiformes; family Odontobutidae; genus Neodontobutis; species Neodontobutis hainanensis. The sequence continues at coordinate 10,255 of JALDNG010000374.1, read as the reverse complement.
AACCACATGTCCAAAAAGAGAAAACACATTTTTATGTGATATCTACATAATTATAACGCTATCGTTACATCTATATCTGCAAGCCATTTATATTTTAACCTTAATGCTTAACAACAGGGAAATCTTGCATTATATACGTGTATATGTCATTCTTGACCCTTAGCTATTGATGTAAGTCGTATATTAGTCTGTGTTTGGTGTGTGTTTTGGTCATTGAAAAGCTTGACATTTCCACTTAAAAGCATTCTTCAGCTGGCTTAAGGGACACTTGCTTGAAAGGATGTGTGTACTTTTAAATCAAGTTGCAGTAAACCGTAATTGCTCCTTGGTACTGATGCTGCTGTCTGGGAATTATATAACATTATGTGGGAGATGAGATTACTCCAAACCAAGTCACGTATGAATGAATTGTGTTGTTTAGTGCTTCCTGTTTGACTATTTCAACATTCTTTTATATCAACTTGTGTCTTGGGTGGGTATAAATGACCCACATTCAGATCTAGGCTGCCAGAGTGGAGAGCAATACACCCCCTAAGGATAGAGTAATTACCTTGACAGCACCCTCCCAGTGTCCGACGGCCATACAGCACAGCTTGTATAAACTTGTCCCTTAATTTTAACTCATAGTTAGTGGTTTGGTGAAGCCATTTATTGTCTAACAATTGTGTTTATTCTTTTTAAATTATAATGACAACAGAAACTACCCAAATTACACAGTTTACATACCTTGGTGATTTTGGCCTGATAACATGCACACAAGTGACACAAACAGGTTTGAATGGCTACTAAAAGTAACCATCCTCACCTGTGATCTGTTTGCTTGTAATCAGTGTGTGTGTATAAAAGGTCAGGACCCTTGCATCTTTCATCCAGTGCTGCACTTACCTTTTTGTATTCAGTCATGGACAAAAAAATGTCAAAGGATTTGCTGTAATCGAACTGTATAAAACTGAAAGGCATATAAAAAACATCCAAGGAATTGAGAATGCCAATCAGCAGTGTTCAAACTATAATTAAGATGTGGAAAATAAAAAGTTCAGGGAGACCAACTAAAATTTCAGCCACAGCTGCCAGGAAAATTGTTCTGGACTCTCTGAAAAAAAGTGTAGTGGCTGTTTCAAGATGCACAATAAGGAGGCACAGAAAAATGGGCTGCATGGTTGAGTGGTCAGAAGAAAGCCATTACTACGCAAATGCCACAAAGCATCCCACTTACAATACAGCAAACAGCACAGAGACAAGCATCAAAATTTCTGGAACAAAGTCATTTGGAGTGATGAGATAAAAATTTTACTTTTTGTCCGCAAACTTAAACGTTACATTTGGTGAGGAGTCAATAAGGCCATTAATGTAAGGTATACCATTCCTACTGTGAAACATGGAGGTGGATCACTGATGTTGGGGATTGTGAGATACAAAGGCACAGGAAACTTGGTCAAAATTAATGGCAAGATGAATGCAGCATGTTATGAGAAAATACTGAAGAAAAATTGGCACTCATCAGCCCCGGAGCTGAACATACATTACAGACATACTTAGAAGTTCCAACATGACAACAATCCAAAGCACAAGGCCAAGTCGACCTGTCATTGGCTACAGAAGTATAAAGTGAAGGTTCTGGACTGGCCGTCTTAGTCTTCTGACCTTAATATCTTTGAGCCACTCTGGGGAGATATCAAACGTGCAGTTCATGCAAGACAGTCCAAGAATTTACAGGAACTGTAGGCTTTTTACCAAGAAGAATTGTCAGCTTTACCATCTGAGAAAACTACCACTAAAGACCTCAAGCCGTCATTGATTTTAAAGGTGGCAATACACAGTATTAAGAACTGGGGTATGTGAACTTTTTATCAGAATAATTTGGGTAGTTTCTGTTGCCATTATGATTTGTATGAGTAAACACCAATTGTTGGACAATAAATGGCTTCACCCAGCCACTAACTATGAGTGAAAAAAAAAAAGATTTTTGGGTATGTAAACTTGCACAATAGATAGTGGCTCAGAACATGTGATGGGTTTCAATTCTAATCATTAAACTGCTATTTAACATATAGGTATGCGTAATAAAGATGTAATTACAGATAAAAAGAAGTAGCTGCTCCTAAGATGTCTATACATAAATGACCAGCAGTAAAATAATCTAGTTAAACAACAATCTAGTTGAACAACCTAATGCACTAAGTGTGATGCTCAGGCTCTAAAATGCTGTTGCTATTAATAACCAAGTTTTTTTTCCAATTTTATATTACAGCGTTGTATGTATGTTTTTTATACATCAGAGTCTTTTCTGGTTTTCTATCTAAGTGCTGTTCAGTGTGTTTTATGGCCAGATCAAAACACTCCTGTGCAATAACAATGCTCTCATAAGCATCTCCATACGTCAGACCTTCCAGGTAAATGAGCAAATGTCAAGGGCTCATCTATATAACCTTTTAATTAACATACTTTTTGTATATAGAAACTCCTTTCATCATACATCTTATGCTACAAATTGTGAAAAATGGGATAAAATGAAAACTATTTGGGTGTATATGTCATTATAAGAGGCAGTGGCAGAGTATACAGCATACATTGGACATTAGTAAAAAAAAAAAGCTGGTCCAAGAGTATTTAATAAAGTAAAATTCAATCCCAGTTTGTAAATTTGTACATTATCCAAATTATTTCTCAGGGGTATCCTAACAGTTCTAATAAAAGTTCTAATAAAAAACGTACCATGTAATATTTATAAACTATAGACGGATTTCAAAACCATTTTCATTTTTAAGATGTTTTACCAGCAACTTGTTTTGAAGGAGAAGAAGGTTTTTGTGATACTCTTAACTTTAACAGTTTTTATCATCTACATTTACAGCAGCATATGTCCAAACAGTGTTGTAAAAGCCTCCAATACAGGCTAAAGTATACAGTTGTTGGTGTTAAGGCATGTTAAATTCAACTGTAGTTTTCTTGGCTTCTTTGCTTTCTCGACATGCCATTTCTCATCTTATCTTATCTCATTATGTTTCCACTTTTAATGATGAAGAAAAGGTACAGTTTAGTTGTTCATGTTTTTTAGATTTGCACATTTAGAAATTTACCAAAGAATGATACATGGTAATGTTCTGGAAATGTGAATCTTGGCTTTCTGCACTTACTGATGCTCAGTCTTTAAAACGCTGTTGCCATTGACAACCAGAATTTGTGTCTTACTTATACATCACATTCTTGTGTTTTCATGTGTTCTTTCTGTCTTTTTATTCAGTTTTCTCTCAGTGCCTGTATTATATTATGTAATCGTATAACATCAATAAAGAAAAGAAAATGTGAAAAAAAAAAAAAAAAGCAGAAAGAGCAACAGTTCAGGAGCTGTCTCCCTGTTACTTTACTGCCAAAGGGTGGGATATGCTGTAGGTAAAGTGGTACTTATTGAGATTTTCTGGGGTCGGTCTAATTCTAGGTTTTCGGGATACGTACAGTTTAGCGTGGGCCGTGCAATGCGTGAATACACATTCTCAAACACACAGATGAGGAAAGTTATGTGAGCCATGCAAAGAATGTGGAGTGGTGCGAGGTTATTGTCTCATTCACACTCCAGGTTTTACTGTTTTTTTATGGAAAGAGACAAACACAGTTTCTTCTTTTGCTTCTGTGAATTTAGGTCGCACTGCCTCAAACACAAGCCTGCAGAGTTTGTGTGTCTTTGTACAGTAAAAAGTAAAATCTGTCATATGGCGTGTGTTTGTTGGGTGGGTGAATGTGGGGGTGGCAGAAAAAATGTTTGGTTGAGATAGATGGTAGTTCGTAGTGTTTGAAGCAATAAAAACAGAAGACATTTCAGCTACAGTTGTGCAATATATTTAAATCTACCAAGTTTCCCTATCTTGCTACTTGTATAATGTTGCAATAATGTTATGGCACACATTACAATATACTACAGACTACATACGAGTTTTTGAAATGGTGCAATTTCCTTAATATTTCATCCTTACCTTTTTATAGCATATACTTTCATCGTATATGTTTACATTTACAATCTAATGGAAAACTTTAGCCGCACCTTTTTAGATTACAGTTGGTTAGTCAAAAAACATTCTGAGATTAATTATGGGTTAAACAGGCTTCAGTGCGGAGCTGTGTGGTACATTTATCTCCAGAAATATACAAACTGAAGACAGATATTCAGCAGAACTGTACTGTATAAACTGTATTCCTTGATCTATTACAAGATGCATTTGGTGATACAAATGTTTTAAATTTGTATGTACAAATTATTAGGCCATAGAACAAAATTGTCTGTCTGTTCTTTTATTTTTTCTGATAAAACAAGTTGAGACGAGCTCCTAAAGTGGCACGACAGAGTCAGAAAGGGCTGTGTGAGAAAACAGATGCTGTATTTTATACCATACGTTAGGTTGTGATAACAATCCTCAGGTGTGTGTTTGTCCAAAAACTTCTATTGGATTTTAAAATATCTTTAAATGCTTCACATTTTAAGCCCACAGTTTACGCCAATGCTCCATATAGCACTAAATGGACTAACCCCAGGAAGTATGTACTGGTTAAAAAGTATATTTATGAACATATTATTACCTTAAGCGTGTGTCATTGCTATAGAAACTGTATAGGGCAGGGCTTTATGGACAAACGAACATTGCTTCTGCTACTTACTCACTCAGTTTGCCTGAAGCTGTTTTTTTCTCACTTATAATTACTGTTTGTGATGTGACCTGCGAAAACGTCACATGATGCTCAGCTGCAACAGACCAGTCATAACCCAGGGCTATGTCCAAAGCCATTCTATAGTTACTATATAGACCACGTTATTTTGTAGTGGTGTTTTTATGTCTAGGTAGAGAACTTGTTTGTACACAACACATTTGAATAAAAAAAAGTTAGTTAACCAATGATGTGCCACATATATAAACAAATACGTATTTATTAAATTGCTATGGCTAACCTTAGCTTACTTTTGTTTGTACAAATAAAGATATCACAGCAATAATCTAGTCAGAATCAGACATAGTAATTTGTCTTTTTGATTAATGGGATTAAATCTGCTGATCACATTCTCACTCATTTTTAATTTATCACTAATATCAGAATGATTAATAGAAATCCATTATCAGTTTTTATTTGTGCTATGCCTAGAGTGTAATGAACAGTAGCTGCAAAAACACAGTGGTATAAATTCATCAATAAATGGACGACATGCTCAAATCAAATTTTAGGGTTTTGTCAAATTGAGTTGGAGATACAGTAGAATGATTTGGCAGTCACCTGTGGTAAACATGATAACATAATAAAGAAACAAAACCAAGCTTCCTACGGCAAATTTATACAAGAAGAAAGAGACTACAAGATATATAAAAATTTTCAAATTTCAAACAGTAATGTATACTGTCTCATACCACAGTTTCCCTAAAGTGAATGCTCATACAAACATAATATGTTCATAACAGTCAATACATTAATTGGACGCACAGAAGGATTTATTGTCCAAATATGGTAAAACAGGAAAACCTTTTCCCAGACGACCATACAAATAATAGGCAAACAGGTTAGCCATCAGCATAATTGTATAAACTGTATTTTCTTGACGACCCACATATTCATGACTCACTCTATCTATTCATCTTTTTGTCACTCTACAGTTGGACTTGTGGTTGCATTAATTCTTGCAAAACAGAAGAGTGATGAGTGGCAATTTCTCTGTTGGTTTGTTTGACTGGCTTGTTTTTTTTTTTTTTGTACTTTTTCATTTGTTTTGTCCAATTTGTGGGTGTAGCAGTTAGTCCAAATATTGACATGAACTGGCTAAATCTGATCAATTTGTTGTTAGCTCTTCTATAGGGCTAAAATTGTGTTGTTTAAAAGAAGCTTTTACAGGAAGTATACCTAATGACCACATTATATAGATGTGTTAGTCTGGATTCACAAAATTAGATTTATTCTGTTATCTAGTTTGACTAACATAACTAGTTTGAACTTATGTTTGATCTGGTCAAGACAAACATGCTTCTGACTTAACTCTTCTGACAGAATGCCATTTTGAATTCTAAGCTCTTTGGCTCTAAACTACAAGTCTAAACAGGCCTTAAATTTACATGTAGTCTTATTTATGTCACGTCCACAGCGTGGATGTTGTCTTAGAAATGTGATTTGAGAAACAAATGTGAACAAAGTCCTGTCCATTTTCCTCACATCACAACCCTTTGCTACGACACTTACTGTCTGTACGGTACTCAATCTGTCAAGTGTTTTAGTGTTCACATACGGTCCTGTCCTGAGAGTAAGACTGAACAAGACTGGCTCACATTCTGCAGATTAGACCGCTCCATTATCGGCGACGGAAGATAATACGCTCAGACAAACACAGGGGTCAAGCTTTATAATAAAAAAGGCTTGCAGCTCTTTCTTGTAGTTACTTTCCCTTATTTGGTGAACACTGTGGTGTCATTTCACAGCAGAGATGCTAAAATATTCAGCACTCTCGCTGTCTTTCTATACACACACACACACACACACACACACACACACACACACACACACACACACACACACACACACACACACACACACACACACACACACACACACAATGGAGGATTATTTCAACACAATAAACAAATCGGATGGAATTTTACTGTGTTTTCTTTGTTGTATCGGCTTATAATGGAGCAAATTGTTGAATACATGGTGGGGTTTAGGCATTGGAATGAAACCCATGGTCTCAAAGAATGACTTTATGACAAATTCTAGTGTCCCAGATTCTTATTAACTTTATTATTAAACCATAGTGATCTTTAGGCTGTTAGAAAGTTGTGTTACAGACATGGCTTGTTTTGTATATTTATAGCATCAGGAGAAGATAGGGATTGAAAAATAGCTGATTAAATACATTGTGTGCACAATTATTAGTCAAGTAATTATTTTGACCATATCATAATTTTATCTATAATTTCCAACTCCAGGTTGTATAAACTTGAATCCTTATTGGATTTAATGCATATCAGGTGATATGTATTTGTTTCAACACTCTATTTCAAGGTGTGCATAATTATTAGGTAGATTCTTTTCCTCAGGAAAAATGGACCAAAAAAGAGATTTAACTGACTTTGAAAAGTCAAACATTGCAAGAAACGTGTTTAGAAGAAAAGACACAAGTTAACCGCCAAAGATTTGCGTAGAATCAAACGTGAACCCACAGGAACCCATTATCCTCCAGGGCTGCTATATTCCTCAACTGTAACCCACCTGGAGTGTCAAGAAGTACGAGGTATTCAGTTCTCAAAGACATGGCCAAAGTAAGAGAGGCTGAAACCCCACCACTTCTGAACAAGACACATAAGTTGAAACCCCAAGAATGGGCCAAGAAATATCTAAAAATAGATTTTTCAAATGTTTTGTAGACTGGTGAGATGAGATTGACTCTCGACGGACCAGATGGATGGGCCCGTGGTTGGATCAGTAACGAAGCTCCACTTCGACTCAGGACAAGGTGGAGGTGTTGTACTGGTATGGGCAGGTGTTATTAAAGATGAACTAGTTGGACCTTTTTGCGTTGAAAATGGACTCAAAATCAACTCAACTTGACAGACCTACTGCCAAGTTTTAGAAGACACTTTCTTCAAGCAGTGGTTCAGGAAAAATTCTGCATCTTTCAAGAAGACTTTGATTTTTATGCAAGACAACGCTCCATCACATGCATCAAGTTCTCCACTGCGTGGCTGACCAGTAAAGACCTTAAAGATGAAAAACTAATGACATGGCTCCCTTCTTCACCTGAACTTAAACCTACTGAAAAGTTTTGGGCCCTTCTTAAGCAGGAAATCTTCAGTGAAGTTAAACAGTACACCTCTCTGAACAGTGTCTGGGAGGCTGTGGTTGCGGCTGCACAAAAAGTTGATTCTGACCAGATCAAGAAACTGATTGACTCTGTGAATGGAAGGCTTCTGACTGTTATTGCCTAATAATGGTGTACGTGTAGCCAAAACGTCACTTTTTTCTACTTAAATGTTCAGGTTTGAGGGTTTGTTAACATTTTGGATTGACCAAGAGCACTGTAGTTGTACAATAACAAAATCATCCTCAAAAATACAACTTGCCTAATAATTGTGCACACAGTGTATTTTATCGGTGCAGCACCAGAAACAATAGGTGGAGAGAAAACTTTGAATTAGAGATCTTTTAGCTTCCGTGGTGTAAAAGGTCGGTGAGTCTAGAGGAGGCACAATAACAGCTGTGGACAAACTGTGGGGTTTTGTGGTTACTAACCAGCCTGGAGTTTTGAAACCGCATATAAATTACTTTTGTCGGATGAAACTCACTACTTCCGTCAGGTTTGTTTATGATTATGAGCATGTGCTGTTCTTTCGTTGCTGTCAGAAACCAGGATTCTGTGTTTTGGCAAGGTTTCTTCAAATCAGAAAACTAGCTCAATCTGTTATTTGTTAGAAGGTTAAGTATTTAATGAGTTTAGTATGTTTCCTTGACATTTCCAGGAAGATAAAACAAAAGTTGTTGCCTTGGCCAGACTTTTAAAACCTATGGAAATAGCTTAGTCTAACTGGAGTTGCTGTAATTAGAATTTCTTAAGTCAAACTAACAAATGTATGCATATGCCTTAGTCGGACTGGAGCTGGACATGGCACTGTATGTTCCACAAAAACAGGACCCTTTAAAAACTCCAAGGTACTGTTTTCTTTATTTATCTCATAATAATTAGATTTGCAGCAAAAAGTAAGATATTCAATCATTCACTCTTAATATCTAACAAATAAATGCAATACTAAACAGATATTTAAGATGGCTACTAGCGCTCAGTCATTTTATTTGTATAAATTATAGCTGCAGCATTAACACTTTTCTTGTACCTTTTTTGTTCTGTATTTTTGCAACAGTAAATCTTACAAAAGGAGCTTAAACTGGCTGTGGAAAGCATAGTGAAGTTGTTGCTGTACAGAGCCACTAGAGGAGCGTTATCTTCGAAAAAACGCACCTAAACCTTGACACTAAAGAGAACAATAAACTAAACAGGTAATCCTTTTATGCATTATCAATCAATTTAAAATGTATGAAGAACTAAAAACAGGTTGATTCCTTAAACAATGTAAAACAAAAAACAAAAAAGAGAACCATCTAAACTCACTCGATGCTTATGGTTGACACTACAACTTTGCACTACATACAAGAGTCTCTCTGATATCTTATCATAAGTAGAACAGCAAAAAGTAATCTTCACAATTTTATACAATGCACTGTACAAGCTGCCACATGGCAACACATCAATAACTGGTACAGTAAGTGTCTTTGCCGAGTTCAGTCAGCTTTGGATGACATTCTGTTTGGTACAATTCGTCCCACACAGCTCCATCTGCATCCTTTTGTAAGATATTGCTCTCAGTCATCTCTTATTCTTTCAATCCATTTAATTCAAACTAAACCACATAAAAATTGGTATTTTGATTGTTTAACACACTCTATCTTGTAAAACTGCTACCTCATACTGGGAATTTTCTCTCATTATGCTGCTTCTTCATTTAAATCCAACTGTCTCTTTTTAATCTGAAGCTTGGTTCTCTCATTATCATCTCTTTCTTCCCGTCGGCTTCATCACTGGCTCACACTTGGGTTGTTGTCTGTAATCAGTGCCAACAAAGTGCAACAGAAGTTTGCAGAAAGACTTTGGTAAATTAGAATAATTAGAGCCAAAGTCCTATAGCTGTTGGATTTAGCTCCAATAATAAATTGTATAACACCGTTTTAGACATTGACAAGGCTTCACAGTAGGTGCACAAGAGGCAGTCTGACTGTTCTTTAACAGAACAGTCAGACTGCTCGGAGGTCAGTATTGGCTGCGCTTATAGACACTAATAATCTGCTCTAATCAGATTTAACCAACTCTCCTTCAATAAGCTTCAGTGACACTATACCGAGGCCCAAGACTCAAAGCATGCATGACAGTGCATATAGTGCTTATTTAAATATATCCAAGCATGTGTTCGAAATGGTCATCATAATTCCTCTTGATGTACTTGTCTGCATGATGAGTTGTATTACTTTCGAACTGGCCTTGGTGCCGTCATGCATGCTCCACAATTCTTGTCCCAGTGAAACAAGAAGACAAATTAAGCTTGGTTTGAAAGATTCTTTATTCATTTATCTCTGAGATCCAGATCACACTAAAACCCACATCTGTCCGGAACCCATCATATCAACTGAAATTGACATAAAAGCCGAGATATTTCTAGGATATTTGTGGAAAGGTCAAAGT